>CAUYSK010032685.1:0-46490 GCA_963575035.1 Avahi laniger | reverse complement strand
ATGTAGGGGAAAGTTTGAGATGCAGAAAAGAAAATCTGAGAGAGTCTAAATGAGAAGGTTTTAAACTTTCAATAAAGTAGAAATTGATCAGTTAATACCAATTTGATGGTGAGTACATGTGGTGCTTGTTTTTCCATTCTTAGGTTACCTCACTTAGTAGAATGTGTTCCTGAATGTGCCCGATCTCGTCTGAAAAAAATCTTTTAAAACCCATTCTCATGACCTTTGCTTGAGCTTTACTTGTATGCTTTTATAAGACAATTTCACTCCATGGTACACGTTCACATAACAGAAGTATTATGTGTGGCGATGCCAGCCGCTGTGTGTACTTGGGGTTTTCAGGAGTGAAGGCCAAGTGAGTTTCAATTACAATGGTACTCAAAGAGGACCTACCTGCGTTTCATTTTGCTTGTCTTTTTCAATTTCGACAAAATTTCTACCTTAAGAGTTTACTTGATTTCAGATCAAAACTTTGAAAAAGGTTATATTGTAAAGTTTCTGAAGACAGCTTAAGGTCTTTAAATTTTATGCCTGTCAAAGATATTCTTGGCATCTAGGATTTCCCTTCAGTATGAAAGATATGTTACATAAACAGAGGGTTTCCAGCTTTGGGCCTTACAATTCCATTAGAACGATTATTACATTAAAAAAGTGTGTTTTGATTTTGCTTTTAGTTTTATTTTTCTACCAGGATCACTGCTCTTTGTCAGGCCATATACTCTGTGCAAGCTATTTCAAAGTGTCCACGGAAAGGGAGGAAAGACTTTCATACTTTAAAAAAAAAATTTAATTCATAGGGGAAAATGAGTACTGAAGCCTGTAGATACAATGCCTACAAGAGTTTTTTATAATAGTTGTTGCTCCAGGCCATCATAAAATACCACTGACCTTTGTGATCTTAGCTATCTTGTTTCCCATTACCTCCTACTGGTGTTTACACACCTATTTTCACTTGTGTTGTCATCTGTTCAGAACAACACAAAATACATATTGCTTTTCTCATTTTGCCCAATATGTTAAATGGAGGCTTTGTTTCAACAAATTCATGTGAAAACAAAAAAGACTTGCTATATTCCTTCCTGAACAGAGTCCTAAAGAAGCTCTAAGCTGGCAATAATTTACTCGGTAATTACACATTAAGTGTGAAAGCAATATTAAAAATTTCTTTTCATTTCTCAAAAACAGACTGCTTCTAGGCCAGTAATTTATTTTAATTGAATGCTGAGGAAATTGCTGGCTGAAAAACAGAGAAAAACAGTTCATTTTGTTGTAAAAAATCCATGCAAACCCAAATGCTCACGGGGTCAGGCAGGGAATATAAATGAGTGAAGTGGACAAGAAGGATTCATCAGTGGGCAGGAGAGCCTCAGGCCTCATCTAAGGGGACACTGAGCACTCACTGGCTGATGACTGCCTACAGGGCTCAGGCTTCTGTTTCCAGGTCTTCCAAATTTTAAAGGGATGCCAGGAACCTTGGGATTTATATAAAACATTTTGCTTTTCAAGTGTTGGCAACCAATTCAAAATAGTTTAAACCCCTCTGCACATCGAAAAGAAGAAGGAGGAGAAGGAGGAGAGGAGTAAAGGGGAAAGAAGAAAAGAAACACATTCGAGGATAGAGTGGGCCTGGACATCACCATTTTATAACCTGTGTTCTAGGTGAGAAAATGAGTTTTCCTCTAGGTAGAAATGATCTTTAGCTTTTTGTTGTGACTTCATTCTTTTTTATTGCATCCTTTTTCATTGTATTCCCTGCTGCGTCACTATTGGAAAAGTTCAAGATAATAGGAAAATGTAAAAGTAAAATTAGTGAATTATATACATATGTGTGTATACATACATACACATACACACACACACACACACACACACAGATATACATATGTACTTTGGAGGCCAGAAATGGGAGGAAAATAAATACTTACTTTCTTAGAAATCCTGACATAGGAAAATTGCCTGAACTTTTAAAAAGTAGTGACATTCAGGAGACACATAAATGTAAAGTTCAGCACACTCCATCATTTGGAGGGAAAGCCATCAAATTTGAGTATGTGTGGATATCTGTGTTTATTTATAGTAGTAACCTTATAGCATTGGATATGCTCTGATTAGTTCGCACTGTACCGTTACAACTTATTCCATTGTGGGATTCAGAATTGCTTTCTGTATTTTTTCCCTCTTCCTTTTAAATGTCCATTTCAGAGATTTTTCTAATTATATGATAGTGGCATTATTTTGCGTATGTGTGGAAATTTTCACAAAGCCCAAATAGGGTGGCTCTAAATATCCACAAATCTAATTTATTCTCATTTCTTTTCTGGTATTAAACATGATATATTGCATTTACTATATACCTCTTATATTATAGAAAAATGAATTAAATTAAATTAGCATATTCAAATTTTTCTTATTTATAAGTCAATTTTTTTCTTTCTTCTTTCAAGATGTAAAAAGAAGAAAACAAGAATAATGGCATCACTTAATATATTTATGAGATTTATTAGTTGGTTTCAGGTTTGTTCACCAGATTGTGAAACAACTGGCCAATTTGGTCAACTGATGCTGTAAAAGCATCTTCAGGGAAAAATAAAAATCCAAATCAGTTTTATTTGGTACTTATTAATTAACTCTTATATTCTGTTTCCCCAAATTATAATATTATGAGTAATATAAGTACAACTTTATGTATCAAATGACCAGTTGATAAGTAGAACATATACAACAATTGGTTCTTTGTCAAAATTGAACAACTGGTTTTATTAATAAATTATTAAATAAATTATCTCCTTTTTGTGAAATAGCCTTAATATTATTACATTTGTAGAGATAATTCTCTTCCAATATATATTTATATTTCTGTGTCTTAATTTTATTTAATTTACCTTAGGCCTCTGCTTGGTTTATTTTTTTCTCCTTGGAATTGTGTTTCTTATGAGTCTCACAACTGCCTTTTACTTAGTTACTATAAAGAAACCATTTACCCTCTCCACCTCAACTGTATGCTATAACTTGACTCAAATAGTTATTTACTTATTTATCAACACTCAGAAGAAAACAGGCTTAACTCTTCTGTACTCTGAGTTGCAAAGTGGTTTCTCAGATATGATAACAAAAGTGATAATAGAAAACAAATAGATAAATTTGACAAATAGTTAAAAACTTTTGTGCTGTACATAATGCATTAAGAAAGTAAAAAGACAATCCACAAGGTGAAATAAAATATTTGAAGATCATAAGGGACTCGAATGCAGCATATATGAGAATATATTAGGTCACTAAATGTGAAATGTCTGGTGTTGAATCAAAAGTGTAGTTTACTATATCTCGAACAAGAAGCAGTACAGTGGATCAAAGTATGTGCCTAAACTATCAACACAGTTTTTCCATCTTAACAGTTGCTTGCTTATTCCAGCAGTGAAGAAGCCTGGAAAGCCAGTGATCATGAAATTGTGAAAGGTGTTTTCCATAGCTTGTTGAGAATTGAATATTTTTCCTTCCAAAATGTGGTCCAAAGACTGGAAGAAGTGGTAGTCAGTTGGTGCAAGGTCTGGGGAATACAGTGCATAACACAGAGTTTCCAAGTCCAGCTGCTGTAGTTTGAGCAACATTGTTTTTTGCAACATGTGGTCTTGCAAGAGGATTGGTCTGTCTCTATTTACCAATCTCAGCACCTTAATCACAAGCATCCTCATCATTTTGTCCAATTGGTTGCAGTAGACACCCACTGTAATTGATTGACCGGGTGTCATGAAGCTGTAGTGTATAATACCAGCGCTGGATCTTTAAACATACATCATTGCCTTTTTTTGACGAATATTCGGTTTTGGACTGTGTTTTGGCATTTCATCTTTATCCAACCATTGTGTTGAATGCTTGAGATTGTCAAAAAGAACCCGTTTTTCATCACATATAACAAATATGGTGTAGAAATGGTTCATCTGTATGTCATGACAGCAAAGAAAAGAAAGCTTCGAGACAATTTCTCTTCTGACGCTCATTTGATTCATGTGGTACTCATCTATCCAGCTTCTTTAACTTGCCAATTTGTTTCAAATGTTCCAATATGGTTGGAATAGTAACAGCAAACCTTGCTGCTAATTCATGCATAGGTTGAGATGGATTTGCTTCCACTACAGCTTTCAGCTCATCATTATCCACCTGAGTCTCAGGTTGCCCATGTGGCTTATTTTCAAGATGAAAATCACCAAAATGGAACTTCTCAAACCATCAGAGTGCTGTGTGTTTATCAGCCACATCCTTCCCAAACACTTTGCTGATATTTCAGGATGTCTGCACTGCACTGGTTTCAAAAGGCAACTCACATTCGAAAATAACACAAATTTTTTACTTATCTATGGTTTCACAAAAATAGCTCTAAAAAAGTTTTGAAAGATAACCACAAGCCAAAACATGCATTCAAAAGACTGAAGATGTATCTTCAAAGAAAAATAAAACAAGAAGTGTCAAAGTGAAATGTCAGAGCTATCAACTGTCAAACTTAGTACTTAAGGAAATCAGACATTTCATACTAAATTAATATAATCACATATAAAGAACTCCTATAAATAAATAATAAACAGATGAATATTCCAGTTAAAAATAGGTAAAAGATTTGCAAAGACATTTCTCCAAAGAAGATACATATATGGCCAATAAGTGCATGAAAATATGGCAATATCATTAGCCATTAGGGAAATACAAATTAAAACCACAATGAGATTCCATTTCACACACACTAAGCTGGCTATAATCAAAGGAGATAGATATTAATAGTGTTGGCAAGGATGTATAAAAATTATAATCCTCATATGTTATTGGTAGAAATGTAAAAAGTTGCAGCTATTTTGGGAAACAATTTGACGGTTCCTTAAGGGGTTAAATGTAGATTTACCATATCACCCGACAATTCTGCTTCTAGCTATACCTACAAGAAATGAAAACATAGGTTCATCCAAAATATTGCACACAAGATCTTAGCCAAAAAGTGGAAATTATCCAAATTTCCATCAATTGATGAATGGTTGAATAAAATGTAGTATATGCACACAATGAACATACAATGTTGAATAGAAGTGATGATAATAGACATCTCTGTCATTTCCTGATCATTGGGGGAAATGATATTCATTCTTTCATGTAGTTAAGTACTAATATTTTGTTACCTATGGGTTTCCAGTTGTGAAGTTCATCATATCTATTCTAGAGAAGTAAATATTCTTGTGGAACACTTATTTTAAATTTTATCATCAGGATGGTGTATAGACTAGGGTGATGCCTGCATAATTATTTGTAATCTGTGGAGGTAAAGAGACTCCCTTTGCTCTGGACCAAGACAACTATACGAACACTTTCTGTTACTTTCTTCTCCTTAATTTAAGATGGGATAAAATTGATAATTTTTCAGTCTACTAGGTATTTTGCTGCAAAAACTGTTTATCATTCTGCAATATATGAGTTTGGTGAACCCCTGAACTTGCTATCTGAGAGCAGCACATAGAAAATTAAACAGGTCTGGTTTCTACCCACTAAGAGATTATAATCAGTAACCGATATGAGAATAGGAATTAAATTTACTTTGCAGAATTGGAATGTCAAGGTATGAAGTATGGATCACAGAAATTCACCTAGCATTCTGGCAGAAATGACACTCTTAAAATAATCGTAGATATTGGTGAAAAATCACCAACTAAATAATTGTAAAATGGGTTACTGGTTTTTATTCTACATTAGTCAAGAGACATTTGATACTTCAAATAAACCTTGGAAGATGAGGTAAAGTGAGAAGCAGTAAATGAAAGATACATACAGATGGATCTTCTTAAATAGGTAGAACACTCCTATTCTTAGTAATGTGGTGCTGTTAAGAACAAGGTAAAAAGATTCCTGAAATTCTGCATGGCGATAATTGATACAGCAATGAAAGTTTCTGTTACTGTTCACATATAAATTCCCTGTGAAGCTTTTGTTGTTTTGGAACAGCAGTAATCATACTTTCAAATGAGCAGCATCTGAAGAGACAGAAACAATTAAATAATGTTAACCAATTATGAATTAGTAAAAAACATGCATAACTCCAGTTGAAACCACTTGTGCACTAATGATTTCAACTATGGGATAAATCAGTTAGTAACATTTTGCACGTCTACTCTACATATGTTACAGAAAATAGTTGTCAAGATGTCTAATCTGTTAAAACAAACAGATTTGTGGTTCAAGGAGCCAAATTTGAAAGTAGAGTGGTAGAGAACAGATTACCATAGAGACCACTCCAGTGAACAAACTGTCAAGTTCAAAAACTTGCAGCTGGTTAGTCTTCTGATGGTAAAATATAATGTTCCACTGAGCAGCTAAAAGCAATCTACTTAGCTCTAAATGTGAGAGACAAAAGATGTCCTTGCTGAATTCTGAAAAACGGATAGTTTTGAACAGAGGCAGACTTGAATGAGCTTAAACCGCTGGGTGAGGAAAGGAAAAGAGAAAAAATTCAGTTAGAACATGGAGAAACTCGCCAAACTGAGGTGCAGTTGCCAAGCTTCCAGAACTCCTGACTCCTGAGTTAGCACCAGGAAGGTTCAGGATTCAAATGCAATTAATAGAGGGTGGAGAGGAAGGAGGGGACAGCAAGTTCTTATATTAAGCTGGGAATTTGATTAAATCCCCAAGTTCATCAGGGAGAGGTGACAAAGATGTATTTAAAATTTGCTGAACTCTTGGGAATGTGAAACTCTTTGAAAAATAGAAAAGAAATATGGAGGATTTCGTTTCTCTTCCCTTTCCTCTAAGAAAAGGATGAATGTGGTTTATTACCTCTAATTATTGTTATCACTCTCCCTTGATTTACCTGGCAACAAATTGGCTTATCACTCGGGGATTATTAGTTATGTATTAATATCAAGTAAAACACTGTATCTGTCTTCAATAAACTCAGTGAATAATAACTTTATATTTGAACAGAGCTTTAGAATTTGAAAACTAATTTTTTTCTCTTTCCTTTGAGGTTTAAGAGCAGAGAATGGCAAACTACAGTCATAGACCAAATCCAGCCAGCCACCTGGTTTTACAAATAAAGATTTGTAGGACAGTCATACTCACTCTTTTACCTATTGCTTCTGGCTGCCTTTGTGCTATAAAAACAGGGTTCAGTAGTTGAAGAAGAGATTGTATACTCTGAAAAGATTAGAATGTTTAATATCTGGCCCTTTACTGAAAAAGTTAACTAAACTCTGTCCTATGGCTCTGGGTTGCTACCGTCTTTAAGTCACTTACTCGACTGGCATTTGTTTCCTAATATTTATAAATGTAATATCATTCCCTAAAGCACAAGCTACTTGGAGGCAAGAACTATGTTTGACTCATTTTTGTATTCACTGAAATACTTTTAAAAACTATATAAAAATTAATAAGTTAAATTATTATATTTGATTCTCTTAAAAATCCTATAAGATTACAATCCTCATTTCCCAGATATGGAAATGAAGTGAAATAAAGTAGTCGTTTCTTTTATTCTAACATGTATCTAATTTTAAAGTGCTATTCAAATATGTTAAAAAGTATGCATTTTTACTTCGTTTTCAAACATCACTGAACATAGCATGTTCTTTATGTTTTAAGACAATTCATTGATGGTGTTGTACTTTGTATCTGCAATAAGAGCTTACAAAGTCAATATATAATCAATATTTCATTACCCACTATATACATGGATACTGTTTCTTTGGTTTATAGCTGCAATAATTGTTTCGAGGCTTTTCTCTGACTCTGTGTATGTATTCACTAGTTACACTCCACGGTTCTTGCATGTTGAGTCATTACTAGCATTAATAGACTATCCCAGCACCAGTATGGAAACTATGAGTTCTCAGTAAAGCTAAGCTTCTTAGCTGGGCCCCACTAAAGATAAGACATGCCCAAAAACCTCATATTCATCCCCACCTCATACCCATAAGCACCTGTGGGCTCAGGGCAAAGCATACCCAGCAGGGCAATGAAAAAGATAAGAGATAAATTGTCTACAACGGCTTCCAGAATAAAGAGCAGAGAAAATACTTTCTTATTCATTCTGTGAGCTCAGCATTACCTTAATAACAAACCCAGAAAACACATTACTAGGAAGGAAAATTATAGTCTAACATCTCTCATGACCATGGATGCAAATATCCTCAGCAAAATATTAAGTTAAATCCAGCAATGGATAAAAAGAATTATACAACATGACCAAGTGGGATTTATTTGAAGTATACAAGGCTGGTCCAATGTTAGAAAATCTATTAAGGCAATTCATCATAACAGACCGAAGAAAAAAAATCATTTGATTATATAGATGCATAAAAAGAATCCGACAAAACCCAGCATACATTCATGATAAAAGCTCTCAGAAAACTAGGGAAAAAAGAAGTCTCTTCAACTTGATAAAGAACATCTACGAAAAAACTAAAGCAATCATTATGCTTAATGACGAGAAACTAGATGCTTCACCCCTAACATTGAGAACATGAGAAAGATATCCCCTCGTACACCACTATTTATCATCATACTGGAAATACTACTTAGTGTAATAAGATAAGAAAATAAAATAAAGGTATATATTTCAGGAAGGAAGAAATAAAATTGCCTTTGTTTATGGATGATATGTTTCTCTATGTAGATAATCCAAAAATGGACAAATAAAATCATGGAACTAATAGACAAGCATAGCAAGGTTACAGGATATAAGGTAAATGTAGAAAAGTAGGACTCTGTCCTTAATATCATCAATAGACAATTTGAATATGAAATTAAAAATAAATGTCATTTACACTAATATCCCCAAAATAAAATACTTAGGTATAAATCTAAAAATATGTACATGATCTACATAAGGAAAACCACACACTTTAATAAAAGAAATCTAAAAAATCTAAATAAATGAAGAATTATCCCATGTTCATGGATAAGAAGAGTTATTATTAAGATATCAATTTTCTCATACTCATCTACAGATTCAATGCAATTCTTATCTAAATCTCAGCAAGTTATTTTGTAAATAGAAAGATACAGATTTAAATGTTTATATGAAAGACAAAAGACCCAATATAGCCAACACAATGCTGCAAAAGAACAAAGTCAAGAGACCGATACTACCCAACTTCAATAATTATTTTAAAGGTGTAATGATCAAGGCAGTGTGGTGTTGGAGAAAGACTAACAAATACATCAATGGAACAAAATAGAAAGCCCAGAAATAGACCAACACAAATACAGTCAATTGACTTTTTTTCTTTTTGGGACAGAGTCTTCACTCTCTTGCCTGGGCTAGAGTGCTGTGGCGTCAGCCTAGCTCACAGCAATCTCAGATTCCTGGGCTCAAGCGATCCTTCTGCCTCAGCCTCCTGAGTAGTTGGGACAACAGACACAAGCTACCACGCCTGGCTAATTTTTTCTATTTTTAGTTGTTTGGCTAATTTCTTTCTATTTTTAGTAGAGATGAGGTCTCACTCTTGCTCAGGCTGGTCTCGAACTCCTGAGCTCAAGCATTCCACCTGCCTCGGCCTCCCAGAGTGCTAGGATTACAGGCGTGAGCCACTGCACCCGGCCATCAATTGATTTTTGACAAAGGAGCAAAGGCAGTCTAATAGAGAAAAAATAATCTTCTCAACAAATGGTGCTGGAATAACTGAACACCTACATGCAAAACAAAAATTAATATAGATGTAGACTTCACAACTTTCAGAAAAAATATCTCAAAATCGATCACAGACCTAAATATACACTGCAAATATAACAAGTTTCTAGAAGGTAACAGGAAAAAAATCTAGATGACTCAGGTTTGGTGATATAACATTAAAGGCATGATTCATAAAAGATAAAATGGATGAACTAGATTTTATTAAATTTAATATTTTCTGCTCTGTGAAAGGCACTACTGAGAGAATGAAAACACAAGCCACAGGCTAAAATAAAATATTTTCAAAACATGTATTTGATAATGGACTAGTATATAAAATATATAGATAAAGTTTTAGAACTCAACAAAAAGAAGACATACCTAAATAAAAAAAGGGCAAACGATTTAAATGAACACCTTACCAAAGAAAATATATGGATGATAAATAAGCATATAAAAAATGTTTGATATCATGCTATTAGGGAATTGTAAATTAAAATAATGAGCTGTCACCCAGCTAGCTCAGACCACAGAGCATGAGACTCTTCGAGTAATGAGCTGTTACTACATTTCTACTAAAATGGTCAAAATTCAAAGTACTGACAATAGCAAATGCTGTTGAGGATGTGGAGGAATAGGAACTCTTGTTCATTGGTGGTGGGAATGGAGAATGGTGGAGCTATTTTACTTTCTTTTTAATTTTTAATTATGGGTATGTAATAATTGTACATATTTAGGGGAACATCTAATATTTTGATATAAGCAAACAATGTGTAATGATAAAGTCAGGGCAAATGAGATACCCATCACCTCAACTGAGATATCCATCACCTCAAATTTATCATTTCCTTGTGTTAGGAAAGACCATTCTAGAAGACAGTTTGACAGTTTCTTACAAAGTTAAACATATCCTTATCACACGATTGAGTAATTGCACTCCTTGATATTTACCCAAATGTGCTGAAACCTTAGGTCCACACAAAAACCTGCATACCAATGTTTATAGCAGCTTTGTTTATAATTGTTAAAAATTGGAAACAACCAAGATGTTCTTTGATAGGTGAAGGGATAAATAAACTGTGGTTTATTTATACAATGGAGTAATATTCAGCAATAAAATGAAATGAGCTACCAAGTTATTAAAAAATGCAGAAAATTTAAATGTATATTATTAAGTGAGATAAAACAGTCTGAAGAAGCTACATATTGGTAGAGTCCAACTATATATGGCTTTCTACAAAAGGCAAAAATATAGAAATTGTAAAAAAAAGAAAAATCAATGGTTAGCAGGAGTTCAGGGGCAGAGAGTGATGGATAAATAAGTTGAGCATGGGGCATTTTTAGGGCAGTGACACTATTCTATCTGATAGTGTAGCAGTGAACACATGATGTTATCTATTTGTCAAAACCCAATAACTTTACAACACAAACAGTCAACCCTAATGTGAACTATGATCCTTAGTTAATAATATATCGATATTGGTTTATCAGTTTATGAACATATGACATTAATGTAAGATGTTAATAAGAGGAGAAACAATGGGGAGAGGGATGTGAGATTTTTGCACTTTCTGCACTATTTTTCTATAAACCTAAAATTTCTGTAAAAAATCAAATTTATTTTTAAAAATAGAGAAGAGTTTTTTCCCTAAGATCAAAGGCCACTTGCACTAATAAAATTAGCCTTCAGTTCTGACTTCCCAAATTCTGACCTTAACAACTTTGCCTTTCTTTCTTACTGATTCCTCCAGAATAGAAAGCCTGGGGAAGTTTCTACACTTTTCCCACCTGGCCAAATATCAGTTTTGGCCTTGGATTTTCTTGCCCGAACTTGTCTGGGTGATGAACAGTCCTGACCATCTTGCTTATACCTCAAACCGATGGCAAACAAACATGATTTATGGTTCTGCCTTTTGACACTCAAGTCATTGGGCACCCAGTGATATGACTGAACATGCAGAAAGAATTGCTATTGTACAGGTCCCTGACTTAGAAATAGTGAGGCCTGCTGCTTTCTCCCTTATCCAGGGCTACAAGTGGATTTTCTTAGGCGCCAACAAATCTTGAACTTGTGCCTGGACTGTCTTGGCCCAGTCCTTGAGGCAGCATTGCCTTAGAAGTCACAGGTTATTTAAGTCAGGAGTAAGTTTAAAATAAAAAAAAGGAAGCATACTGGGAGTCAAGAGGACCTTTTCCATTCTCAGTTCTGCATTAACTATCTGGGCTTCTCTTGAGCAAGTCACATTTTCTTGTCTAAGTTTCAATGCATATGATTCCTTTCACCTGTGATTTCCTTTCATCTAGCAGCACTTAGAGGCTCAGCATTTTCTTAAACATTTACACTCCTTGACCCATATACAACTCCTTATTCTAGCTTGTTCAGATGAGCTTTTTTTTTTTTTTAATAACCTCTTGTCAACTAGCCTTTTTGCAGCCCTGCCCCAATAGAGTTAAAGCCAAGCTGATGTAGGTACCAGTGTAGTCTAAATGAGAGCTTGCCTGCCCATCTAACGCTAAAATCTATCTGCATGCTACATCCTTTCAGAAAAGATTTCAAGTCAGCTTCCACGATGACAAGTATAATATAAAAGAATAAATAAAATACAAATTAAAGAGTAAAGAAACATGGCTAAGAGGAGAAAACAAATACGCCAATAGGAAAGCTCAATATGGTTGCTGGGATTGAGCATACAAACCATTTAAGTTCCCTACGATCCAAGTAAAGGAAGGAATTGTGCCCCAAAGCAGAAAGCACACAATATTTTTTTAGGAAAATTTTGTTTTGTTTTCTAGTCCCAAACTTTGAAAGAAATGACTGATGTTAGGGTATATACAGCAGATGTTGAATGGCATCAGATACAACCTCCTCCTTAGCAGTTTCAAAGTAAATGCTATAGTTATGCTGCTATTTGTCTATAACCATCTTTAAAAAGTGAAAGACATAACAATTTATTTAACGTTATCTTGAAAAGAAGGACTGATGTTTAATTTTCTTATTCTCTTAATTAGCTCAAGATTGTGTTGTGGAAAACCAGAAGTGGTAAAAAAGTGATATAGGACTTGAATTGTCTCACAGCTATTTGAGCCATTGACCGTGAATGGCTGTGGGATAATCCAAGATTATATTCCCCAGAAAAAGTCTAAGGTGGTGATAACATAGATCTAAATACTATAAATTAAAGTAGAATAAGTGTTATAATTAATATTCTATTATTCATGTTAGGCATTTTAAGTCAGTATTCTTGTTCAACTGGAAGTCTACCCACCTGTATTTAACGCTTGTCTGTCATGCAACAAAGCATATATAGTTACTACTTGTTGCATAAGAATATAGTCATATGATTGTGCAGCTGAGTTCTCCTGGTTGGTGCCTGGGGCAGCCTCCTGTGGTCCTTTGCCCCACTCAGTCACCTTGCAGAAGGCATCAGGTGGTAACAGCTCACTGGAGGAGGTCCCACTGAGTATGACAGCACATCCCTCTGGAACACTGCTCACTTTTATCCACTCCTTCTAGAAATTCCCATTATATCAACTCTTTATAACTTAATATCAATAATTCTTGCATTATCTATAACAATAAACACACAACAATATATTTGTGAGATTTATTTGTAATCAGCTTTCTGGCATGGTTCCTTGATAGAAATTAATTTTAGGGCATCTTCTAATTTCCCAGTGGAGTGAGAAAGACAATAATGTATATTGGAATGAAGAGAAAGGAGCAGTCCTAAAGAATCATGAGAATCGAGCAAAGCTTGTGAGGGAAGGGGAACTTGAGCTAGACGTAGAGGAAGAAAGGGATTTAAATAGTTAAATAGTTTTAAATAGATTTAAATAGATTTAAATAGTTTTAAATAGATTTAAATAGTTAAAAGGGATTTAAATAGTTAAATAGTCAGGAGGGAGCGCCAGGGAGCAATCACTGCTATAAGTTTGATGGAGCCCAAGGACTATAGTCTCCAGAGGGACACTGACTTTTTTAATCTACTTTTCTTATTTTTATTGAGTTAGTCGAAAACTCCTCATTAGAATCATCTAGTTCATCTTAGGGTATCTTTTCACCAAACCATGACAGGTGACAATTTGTATCCCCTTTCTTGCCCCTTACTGGACCCTGAGAACAAATAAAAGGAGTGAGCTACCTGTAGTGGCTAGTGCTGTCATCATTATCACAATTCCTTCATACACTGGGAGCCCCGAAACTCCATTGGCATGGTCTTTGCCTCCTGTGGCAGATGACAAGGTTTCATGTGAACAGCAGAAGAAGACATCTGCATAAAAATTAAGAGTAACTGTCTTAACCCATACAGGAAAGGTGGGCTGCTCACCTTGGCATAAGAACTTCAAATTTCATCTTCCATGGTATTCTTCAAGCAGCCACAGTCCACGATAATTTGAATGTCTTCTAGTTTATGCCCTTCAAGGGCAGACAATCAATACATACATGCTTCTGGAAATGAACTCAGGGAATCTCGAGGAAGCTGTAGACTTTGGAAGGAATTTTCAGAATTCCAACCCCTAAAGCTGGCAATAACTGTGCTACATTTGAAGCAAGAAGTGAAATGTCAATCAGTTTTAATATGCAGCACAACTATATCTATCTATTTTATTTTCCATACTACATTAGAGAAATCCAACACATTAGATTGTGGGGAGTTTGGAACAGGAAGGACTGTGTAAAGGAGAAACATGCTTGGGTGATAAACTTACTAGGCAGGTTTACAGAAGACTGAGCACTAGTTCCGGGAGGGATTTTCAGAAAAGGATGGAGGATAGGAAGAAACCAGAAATTAAGATGATAGCCTTTGGAAACCTGTCTTGGAATCCTGCCTCTACCACCCACAAACTCTCAGGCTGATAGTAGTCATATTATTATTATTAATATTATTATGGTCATTGTCTTTGGACTCTGATATTGGAATGAACTTCTTAGCAACAGCTGAAATCCCTATTCAACTACTCAGATTCCCTTTCTTGGATGCACATTTTATAATGTTTAAAAGCCTAGGGATGATTCCAGCTACAAGCAAACTGCACTCTAAATCCAATTTACCAATTTTCCTGGGAGCCACAATTAGTCAGAACTCTCCTTCAATGCCTTAGGGGATCAAGCCGTTTACTAAGATGACAGTGGGAACACTTTGTACATTAGCTCCTTGTCAAGGCAAAGTTCTTTCATTGGGTAAACCATCTTTATGCAAATATTGAAAATTCCGTGCCTGTCTTTATTTTTATATGCTCATTTCCTCCCAAGGATTGGTTCAAGTACTACCATTTCCATCAAGCATCCACTGACAAATTCAGCTTCCTTAATTTTTGTGTGTGTGTGTGTGTGTGTGTGTGTGTTCCAATAAAACTTTATTTACCAAAACAGGTGATGGGTTGGATTTGGCTCATGGGCCAAATCCGTGGTTTCTTGACCCTTCATCTAGAGTCATGCCTGTCAGTTTGGTGTCCTTTCAAACCTTTTTCTCATCTCTGATTCTTTCTTCATTAAACACTTTATAGCTCCACAGAATTGAATGCTCTTGTACATCTTCCTTAATCTTTCCTTATTCTCCTCCTCTGGAATATTCTCTGGTACATCCCCTAGTAAAATTCTCTGGTCAAGTAACATTTTTTTTTTTTTTGCACATTCCGTCATTCAAAAAGCAATGATAATTTACACACACACATACATACATATACATTAAACACAGTGACTACACAACCAATGTTCAATAAATACTTTTTTCACTGATTTAAATATACAGATTTCTTAGTGAGATATATTTTATATGTTGTGAACAAAATTTACCATGTAAAACTGGAATGCTACTTTTATCAAATAACTGAATGCTGACTATATTGTGAATCATCTTACAATTGCCAGTGTGGAAGCAAAAATAAGTAAGAAATGATCCCATCTCTACAGGAGTTTAATATCCGGAAGTCTAAGCAGACATGTGTATTGATAACTGCAGTGAAGGCAGTTAATGGCTGAGCAGAGGTTGACTGAAAAACCAGGTAAACTGGAGAATCCTTTTAGGATATTGCTGTCCTGACCTCAGGTTGGCTCTATAGTTTCCAGGAAAACCTACTGACAAATTCTTGGCCCCCTATTGTCAACTTTACTAACCTCATAAGTGATAATGACATCACGGAGTTGAATACTTTTTCATGCTTCATTATGAAATGGTGAAAAAGCTGTTTAGAATTTGAATCACTCTCTGTTTTGCCAGTGACTCTCAGTGACCATTTTTTCCCCAATAAGCTATACATTTAAATCCATTAATCATGAAGCACAGCAGGGATTCTGGAAGTGCTGTATCATCAACTTATTCAAGTTTATGATGTGCTTGCCAAGATGATAATGAAAAGTGGCTTTGTGATGTAACAATTTGAACTTGTTTGCCATGACATTTAGTTCAACAGTCTCAGTTAATTGGTTAAGAAAATCTTTCTTATCTTCCAGAAGAGGCAAATACTTAAAAGATAAATTCCTCAGCCTAGAGTTTGCTTAGAGCTGATCTCTATCTCTTTCTATTACTTTTAATGGATTTCTAGCTTACTTAGACTAACTTAAAATTTTTTCTAAGAATAAAATTTAAATGAACTTTTTATCCATTCTATAGCACAAGAATGCTAGGTAACTATTAAAATTACATAAAAAGTAGACTTGAAGCACGTGGTATCAGACTGTCCATTGCTATGCACAGAATTGTAATGGGAAGTCATCAATATTTGAGAAAGTTGAGAAAGGGAAAAAATTAAGTAATTGCTTAAAACAAGGATTAAGGATTTTAATTTTGTATTAGAAATTCTTAAACAAAATTATTTGGTTGTACAATCTGTAAGTTTAAATTATAATTATGAACTAATATTTTGAACAAAGACTGAAATGCTTTTTTAAAAATTGTAAAATTATATTACTCCTTTTTTCCCCTTGCAAGGTGATCACAAAAAATTAAATTTTGAAAAAATATTATAAGATATTATCAGTTTTCTCATAATCTTTATAATTATTTTGATAATCAAATTATTTTTGACTCATTGGTATAATTGGTTTCCATTGCATTTTCTGATATTCGGCAGAAAATAAGCAAAGGCTTGGTGGGCAAGAGTATATGCTAGTGTAAGGAGGTTTGTTTGAGTAAAACATTTTTTTATAAATTACATGATTAGTAAAAGAAAATTCCCTTAAAATAAGTTTTACTTCCTTACGCAACTTCTGTAACTTGAGGGACTAAAATAGAAGTGCTGAATATTCAGATGATGAAGATGCTCTAGGTAATTACCTCTGTAGTATCTCAAACATTCCCTTTCGGAACCAAGGCATTCATTTCCCCATTTTCTGGGGGTGTTACCTGCTGATTGCTCACAGTGGAGCTCCTCCCTAGAAATGGTCCACTACTGAAAGGACTCATTCGGTATACACCTTTCTGGGGTAAACTTTCATTCAATGACTCGTTAATACAGGAGGATAAACACCCAGGAAACTTACTTTAATTTGAGGCAATTCTGAAGAGCCAATTCCAGCTTCACATTTTCCCATGGGATTGGTTGAGACCCTCATCATAATTTCATCATAATTTAAATTCTCCCTCTACCCAGTTCTGTTCCCCTCACTCTTTCAAACGTGTTATTCTAATAAACACTCCTCAATATGTCTCTGAATGGAAATCTCCATCTCAGAGACTGTTTCCAGGGAACCCAACCTAAAACAATTGGTGCCCCAAGTGATCCTATGAAGGAAAATCTAAAATAGGAGTTTGGAGTTTGATCACCGGTAGGCATTAAAGAACCATCATTAGTTGTAGATATAATACTGATAGCCCTTAGCATAAAGTAGGAATAATTGTTAAAAGAGTCACTGGTGGTGAATGGAATTGGATTTTACCAAAAAGGGAATACAACAGCATGAGCAATATCTCAGTTCTTTTAAAGGTTTCAGAGAGATGGCAATTATAAGGATTTTTATATGGGCTTATTAATGCCTGGAGAAAGATGCAAAAAGCTATGAGTGAATTTAGAAATACATCCACTTATTTACAGTCAACTGATTTTTGACAGAGGCACCAAGAACCTGCATCACGGAAAAGACACCTTCTTCCGTAAATGGTGCTGGGAAAACTGAAAGTCCATAAACAGAAGAATGAAATTAGATTCCTGTCTCTCACCATACATAAAAACCAACTCAAAATGGATTAGAAACTATAAAACTACAGAAGAAAACATAAGGGAAATGCTCTAAGACATTGGTCTAAGAAAAGATTTTATTGCTAAGACTTCAAAAGCACAGGCATCCAAAATAAAAATAGACAAATGAGACTATATTAAACTAAAATGCTTGCGCACAGCAAAGGAAACAATAAGTAGAATGAAGAGATAACCTCCAGAATGGGAGAAAATATTTGCAAACTCTTTATCCAACAAGAGACTAATAACCAGAATATATAAGAAATTCCACTCAGTAGCAAAACAAACCTAAATAATCCTATTAAAAAGTGAGCAAAGATCTGCAGAGACATTTCTCAAAAGAAGACATACAAATGACCAACAGGTATATGAAAAAATTCTCAACATCATTAATCATCAGAGAAATACAAATAAAACCACAATGCTATATCATCACACCCCAGTCAGAATGGTTATTATCAAAATCCAAAAAATAAAAAACTCTGGCAAGGATATGGAGAAAACAGAGAAAAGGAAATTGTTATACACTGTTTATGGGAATATAAATGAATGTAACTATTATGGAAAACCATATAAATGTTATGTTTCTCAAAAACTAGAAATAGAAGTACCATATGATCCAGCAATTCTGAGTATTTTTCCACCAAACTACTGAATATTTATCCAAAAGAAAGAAAATGAGTATATCAAAGGAATACCTACATTCTCATGTTTATTGTGGCACTATTCACAGCAACCAAGATAGGGAATCAGCATAAGTGTCCATCAAGGGATGAATGGATAAAGAAAATGTGGTATATGCACACACTGGAATATTATTCAGCCATTAAAAAGAATGAAATCATGTCATTTGCAGCAAGATGGATGGAACTGGAGGTCATTATAAGTAAAATAATCCAGGCACAGAAAGACAAAGTTTGCATGTTCTCAGTCATATGCGGGAGTTAAAATAGTTGACCTCATGGAGGTGAAGAGTAGAATAATAGCTACCAGAGGCTGTGATGAGGTCAGGGAGGGGAATGAAGAGAGATTGGTTAACAGGTACAAAGATACAGTTAGACAGAAAGAATAAGTTCTAATGTATGATAGCAGAGTAGGGTAACTACATTTAACAGCAATGTATTGTATATTTCAAAATAACTAGAAGATTTGAAATGTTGCCAACACGAAAAAATAATAAATGTTGAAGGTGCTGTATATTCCAAATATCCTGATTTAATCATTACATATTGCATACATGTATCAAAATATCACATGTACCCCATAAATATGCACAAATATTATGTATTAATAAAAATTTGTTTGAAACTATGGTGAATAATCACTAATTTAAAATAAAGTGTGAAAGCAGAGGTCCTCCTTAGCTAAAAGTTATACTTATTAATATATACTTATAAGTATTTATTTATTAATACTTATTAATGTTTTTTAATATAACACAGTTCCAGAGAATATTGTATTTGCAACACTAGCAAGTCTGCTAAACCAGGTCAGCATATAGTTTAAATGGAATGGGACCAGGAGATTGGAATGGAGACACCAGATCAATTAACTTGAAAATCTCCACGTTCCTGATTCTCCTGAACCTTTGAATCTGAAAACCTTTAACTTTCACCTTGTTAAAAGTGGATACTCCTCCATTGCTTAGACACCTGGAGTCCTTGGCTTTGCAAATCAACATATCCCTGATCCCAGGATCTGCTCCACCCTCCCTCCTAGACAACAAACAAATAATTAAGATCAAGTCACGACAAAACCCAATTAGAGATGTGCAAGGAAAGAATATATAGTCTAAAGGAGCTTGGGGACCTAGTCAACATGTCCTGGAAGGAGCTGGGAAAGTATATGTAGGTGAAACATAAATTTAAATAAAGAAGAGCTTATTTCTCGTTTTACAGGAGTCAACATCCTGGCAAAGACCCTGGAAGATAATGTTAAAACACTGCTAGGTTGGCTCTTAAAATCTGGAAGAAAGAACTCCCTACACTAAGTGATGTAGAAATACCACACAATTAAAAGTAGGGATTAAAATGTTGAAGGAAGTGGACATGGTAGAACAAATATATTATGTTTATTTGTTGGCCATAAGAAAATACCACAATCTTAGTGGATTGAATGAGAAATATATTCCTCATAGTTCTAGAGGCTGAAAGTCCAAGGTCAGAGTGTGGGCAGGTTTTCTTTCTCCTGAGTCCTCTTCCTTGGCTTGCAGGTAGCCGCCTCCTTGACGTGTCCTTACATGGTCTTTCCTCTGTGTGTATGCATCCCTGATGTCTCTTTGTGTATCCAAATTTCCAAATTTCTTCATCTTGTAAGACACTCATCAGGTTGGATCAGGGCCCACCCCAATGGCCTCATTTTAATTTAATCATATCTTTAAAAGCCTCATTTTCAAAAACAGTCACATTATGAAGTCCTAGAGTTAAGGCTTCAACATTTAAATTTGGGGATGGAAAACACTTAGCCCCATAATACTATGTAAAGTTCAAAAACTCACCAGCCAATTATATTCCAGGGAAAGACTCAGAAGACACTTTCACTGAAGTGATAATGAATGGGCTGGTGCTAAGGGCTCCTATACTACCGAGCAGCTCAGTGTGCACGTGTGAGTTGGAGCAGAGTCAGGTTCAAGAGTGGGTTTCTCAGCCCCCTATGTTATTATCTGCCCTTGCATTGGTGTCACTGTCTCAGATCACACCTGTGACCCATATGACCAGCTGAAAAAGAAGAAAATGAGTGGCTGGAAAAGAGCTGCTGCAGCTACACATAGACCTGGCTGAGGGATGTTCCTGAAAGACAGTGGTAAGAGAAAACCTTCACCTGATTATCCGATCTATGTGGAAACAAAGACAGCCTGAGGTAAGAATACACACAGATTCGTGGGAAGTAACAAATAGCTTGGCTGGTTGGTCACAGATATGAAAGGAGAAAGGTTGAAATATTAGGTATAAAAAAGTAAAAACCTCACTTACCATCACTCTCAGTGACCCATTTGAAAAACATTTTTCACATAACCACAATTCTTTGCTGAAAGGGACCAGAGATCATGGTTCCTAGAATGGGGTCCTTTCACCAGGAAACGTTTCAAAAGTCCCTTTAAGCTTTAAGCTATTCTGCCACCCCATTACTTTAGGCTTCTTGGACCAAAGAGCCAGCAGGCAAAAAAGAAGCCACCTTCCTAGCAGAGATTGGAAGATTAAGTTCGCACCAACGTAACTTGTACTGTTCATGCACAATTTTAATTTTAAGTGGACAACCACAGCAGACAGAGCATGAGAATGGCATGATGATTGATACTTAGATCCCTGGGCATAGAGTCCCAGGACAAATCACCCAATAAGCCAGTGAGATTAGAACAGGTGCTAGCCAAGGACAAAGGGAATCTCCAATGGGTGGAAGAGGAGGGAGATAATGAATATCACCTACCATCCCCAAATTAGCTGTTGGGACAGGGACTGCACTAATTTGTGCTTTGTTTTGTTTTGTTTGTTTTTATAATGTTTCCCAGAAAAAGAGACCAACCAGAATCCTGGAGGAGCTGTTCCTAGATTGGCTAAACATATATAAAATAAGATATAAGCAACACAAACAGCAAACTATAGTCAAAGCTGTGATAACTGCTACTCAGAACCCTCACTTGAAAATTGCTAAGGCTGAAGACAGCTTCTTTGCTCAGGATTATCCCCTCTGCAGGAGCAGCCTGTATCCTCTGAGTGATGGTAAGTCCAAAGGCCCTCAACTCTGGCCTCTAATCAAGATAACGTGAGGTGTTTCTGAAGGGCCTGCGTAGCTTCAGAGAACTCTCAGAAGTGGCTGAGTTCTTGGTTGTAGCCGCACCACAGCTGAATGTCCCCCTCTGCCTAATCCTGTTTCCTTTAGTCCCTTTTGGCTGTTGTTTCAGAAAGCACTTCCCAATAAATCTCCTCACACACATCTCCATCTTAGGCTGTTTCAAACTCTAAGACGTTACTGATCCCACTACCATGACCACCAGCACCACTACAGCTACAATGCTTACCAATTATGACAGTATATTTAAGGAGTTAAAAATTCTCCAAGCCATATGTGTTTTTCTTTTTCAAGTATATGCTTGCAATTACTTAATAATAACACCTAACATTTATTGAGTGCTAAAGAGGTGCCAGCAAGAACTTTGCATACATTAAGTCATATAATCCTTACAACTTCATAAAGGCGTTCTATTAATAGGAGGCTGAGACATCATGAGGTTAAATAAATTACCCGAAATTACACAAGATATAAATGGCAGCTGGGATTTAAACACTGGGACTGTTTGGCTCCAAAGCCCGAGCTTTCAGACACTACCACTCTACTTCCTGTCTCTACTGTATGAAGTGACTTTATGGTTGACAAACATTATTTTCTAATCTCATTATGATATGCCACTTATGTCCCTCTAGTTTTATTTGATAAAAGAAAACTCACGATGCAAAAATGAAATATTATCTTTGTCAATATGAACTATATTTGTCCTTCTAAACTCTTTCTTTCTTCATGGGAGCTCCACCCTTTCTTGTGTTATCTTTTTATTTGCTTGAACAGCACAATCATGATGGTTACAAAGTGGTTATAGTCTATTTTGGATACCAGTTAAGATTTGAAACTATTCAGTTACACTTTCACCTTTTAAGAAGCCTCATGTATACATTCCTGAAGGGAAACCTACCTTAGCAGATTTGCAGCTTTGTGTTTTTAGCCTATAATTCTATACAGGACCACGGTAATATCTTTTCAAGCATATTTGGTATATTTGCCAATGAATTACCAAATGGGAGGGGTGGATGCACATTATGTTTTCATTTTTAACATTTTCATTTGGATACATTTTCTACTTTTCTTTTTATCTAACAGAAATGTCAACTGCTGGCCAGTGGCATAAACAGAATATTGCTAGCATGTATTTTTCTAGCACGTATTTTCTCACAAATGTATTATATTTTACGCCTATATTTTATGATAATCTATGAACCTACTATAAGCTGACTCCTTGCCAAGTGTGTGGCGGAGAGTAGGGAGGGCTTAAAGCACAGTGGCCGTGGTGCATCAGAACTATACAAAAATCAAAAGCAGCAGAAGAGGACGACAGGTTCCTCTCTGATCAATTTTCAGTTGGATCTTTTCTTCTATACCAGCTGGCGTTTGAACAATAGATTGAACCCCAGCCTTGAATTCTAAGTCTTCGTGTGGTCTGTTGTGAAAATGCTTTCTACCATCATCGGTTCTGATAGCAGCTCTCCCTCCTGGAATGCATCACAGTCTAGTAGCACTCAGAGCTTTTAGCTTGTTAGTGCAAATCAACTTTTATTGCCTGCATCTGAGAGAAAAGGACAGTGAAATAGCACATCCACACATTATTTTGGCTATTTGTAAAAGGTTAAAAAAGAAAAATGGAGGTGAAAACAGCAGCATTTTCTGAGGGCTTAAGAAATTACTTGAAAACACACGTGCACACACACACACATGTGCACACACACAGGCATACACACCAGCTGCTAGTAGTTCCTGATAGGACACGAAAGACAAACTAAATGTTAGCTAAGTGATTTACTGTCAACATGGGATGGCATTTTGACATGCACTGTTTTTATGTTTTCCCATTTCCTGGATGAAATTTGTGAAACTTTTAAAGCTGTTTGACTCCAGAAGCCTGCTTAACTGCTCTGACAGCTCGAACCCTGCAGACAGCAAGTGGCAAGGCGTGGTAAAGAATTACCAATAAATTGGGAGTTGAGAAGCAAGAGTGATGAGGGAGGCAAGTGTTGATATTAGAAACTTTGATTTGGGGGTTTATAAAGGTAACTGAATGTGACATTCAGTCATCTGGATTCTGAAATAGTTGAGTGCAAGGATTACAGATGATAGCTTTTAGTGAAGGGCAAAATCTTTTAAATCTTTTATGGCTGAAGTTTCAAGGCAAAGTCAAAACTAGATTAGAAGATAATCAATACTCTGAGACTTACTAGGAGGTTTAGAGCATTTTT
This sequence comes from Avahi laniger, assembly GCA_963575035.1. NCBI lineage: Eukaryota > Metazoa > Chordata > Mammalia > Primates > Indriidae > Avahi > Avahi laniger. Next base: position 22,667 of record CAUYSK010032685.1, on the reverse strand, counting down.
ACTCAGAATGCCTATCTTAGGAAATGGCTTTGAAAAACAGGCTCAAGTAGAACCAGTAAAAGGAGCATTTTTAAGGTGATAACAGAAAAAGATTTTAAAAATACAAAGTGATAAATGTTATAAGCATTTTATTTGTCCATATAAAGCATAGGCAAAATGGTTATCTGTATATAAATATGACACTTCTGACATTCACATATACAGGACTTCCACTGAGTAGATTTGCCTGCACCAGCTTGCCTCACACAAATTAGAGGACTTAGGCCATTAGAAGGCATATCAAGCTGACTGCTTTCTTCTAGCCTAGGGTTTTGATGATATATTCTCTAGGCTATGGCTGCACAAAACCGACAAGCGTCATTCTTATAATTGAGCCTTTAAGAGATTTTGGCAAAACGTTTTTTTTTTTTGAATTGTCTGCTATATGCAAAACCTTGTCTCAGTTTTCCATGTGAAAATTAATTGTGAATGAATCTATTGTTATGTTGAAAATGCCATTCAATACTCTTTGTTCAACAACATGTACGGAGCGTTTACAAGATGCTAGGAACACATTACACCTATGTATAAATGCTTTCTAAATCTCCCTAGAAATTGTCAGACATTTCTCCTCTCCTTAAAATTCCTGCCCTGTACCTGCCCTACTTCTTAGGTCATGATTTTGTATCATACCTGTATGATACAATATACACATCCTCATTTCCCACAACAAAATATACAAACTTCCATGCATCTGTATCCATCCTTACCTCATTCCCTATTATTAAAGACATGCCCTCCATCTATCAAGGTCAAACTCCCCACCTGCTCTATCTAGCATTCTCACAGACTTTGCATCCTTTTCTTAACTGCAACATCAAACTCTGTATGTCTTACTTTTGACATTAGCAACAAACATGAATGTCTTTACTATTCAGGAATCTGCTCAGAGTCTCATATTCCCCTCCAGATAGCATCTCTCTTTTCTATTCTCCTTTACCATATACATTTCAAGAATTGTTTATACCTGCTGTCTCTACTTTCTCACACCATGTTTATTCCTCCTTTCATTCCAGTTTGGGCTGCATCTTTCTCCCCACTCCCTTGTGAAGCTATTTATTACAAGTTGCCAATGACGTCTCTGCTATTAAGAGGAACGCTTCTTTTCTGTTCCAATTTCATCTGCCTTTGAGTAATATTCTGCAGGGTAGACTCATCCTTTCTTTAAATACTTTTCTTGGCTTCCATGATACTACTGTCTCCTGGTTTTTCGCTGACATTTTCAACCTCACCTTCTCAGGTTTTACTGGTTTTGCATTGTTTTATTTTTGTTTTTGTTTTTTCCTGATGATTCTAGAGCTTGGCTCCAGGCTCTCTACCCTTCTCTCAAGAGCCTTTTTTCACTAACGACCTCATCTATTCCTGTGGCTTTAAATATCATATCTTATCTCTAGCCCAACCTTTCTTCTCAGCTCCAAACTCAAATATCTACCTGCAGCTTGACATCTCCAGTCGGAAGGCTCATAGCCACCTCCAACTAAATAGGTCAAAAGGGATTCCTTGAATACCATCTCTTTCCTCTTGACACTGATTTCTTTCTCACACTTCATCTTCCCACTAAATGGTACTATCTACCCACTTGTTCAAGTCAAAAGGCTAGGAATCACTCCTGACATCTCCCACCGCATCATTTTCTACATTCACCTGTCAGCAAACACTGACACTTCTTCCTCCAAAGTGTTTTTAAATCCATTTTTCTGCCCTTATCACTATTCTTACTACCCCCGTCCAGTTTCCTGTCACCTCTTGCCTGGACCGGCGTGATCTCTTCCACTGTATCACCCTGTAGGGCTCTTATCCTTCTACAAGTCATTCTTCCCACACAACCAGATCAATTGTTTTAAGTACAAGTCACCGCCTACCACTTCTCTGCCTGTGTATACTCATCCAGTGACTCTCCATTACACTTGAATAAAATCCAAATCCTTTACATGGCTGTTTTCTCTGCTTGCAATGCTTTCAATCCCCAGTTTTCATTCTTTGGACCTAGGCAGATTTCACTTTCTCAGATAAGACTTCTTTCACTACCTAGACAGAGTTCTAGTTATCAGGACTTTGTTTTTTTCTCTCATGGTACCCACTGTAACAGTTTGTTCATGCGTGTCCATTTGTTGATGCCAACCTACCAAGAGCAGGGATCATAATTGTTTTATATATTAATATATTATACAGTGCCTACTTTTACATCTGAAACACTTACTTAACAATTGAGAGTTATATTTTGATCAAGGAAGAAAGAAAGGGAGGAAAAGAGGGAGGGAAGAAGAAAGGAAGGGATATGATTTCTAGTAAATTTACCAGCACTTTTACCAAATCACTCAGTTTTAAAATTGAGAATACCTTGGGCTCAGCAATGTGTCTGCCCTGATGACACACTTCACTGAAAGAAGAGCTGGGGGTGGTTCATGTCTCCTGTGTTTCAGTCTGCAGTTCTTTCAATTATAAAACACAGCCATTCTATATATCTATTACTTTCAGATCCATTTAATCAGTTTAATTTATCAAAATGTTCATTCAATTGCCTTTCCTAGAGAAAACCTGAATTTCACATGCATTTTTAGTTTCAAGTAAAATGCAAACACTATATTATACTTATTTTAAAAAACAGCCTTCATTAAGCAATGAATTTTTGTACTTTGTGTTCAGTTTTAAGAGCTCATCAAATGTTAAACAGGATAATGAAAGTTTTGCAAATTCCACCATTATCATAGATTCTATTTTTCCTTAGCCATTGAATTATTTATATGATGCACTTACTGACACTATAAATCTAAGGATGACTAAACTGAATCACAAGTTTTCAGACAAGTTAACAATCAGCTCCTTTGGGCAACTGAATATTACCAAATATTATTAGATGTTAGAGGCATTTCATATTAAATGAAATTGGATGAAAATTCTCAGATGAGATTTAGATTTCAGTGTGTGATATGCATTCATCTGGAATTGGGTGAAAATAAGCCACAAGTAAGTCAGTGTTGGCCTAATGAGGATCCAGGAAGGACCTCATGGGCATTGTAACGTGCCTCCACTTCTTCTCTCTTTTCATTTGTTTTTGGGGTGATCAAGAGGTCGTATTGATATGTGATAACTATTTCCATTAAATCAGAGCCTTTTCCTTCTGTGATCCTGATGGTCAATATCCTGGCCAATCAATTAAATTGAACATTCAGTCAATATGACCTGGCAGGGGTGGGGAACCCGGAGCCTTGGGGCAACACGTATCCTTCTGGATCCTTGAGTGTGGCCTTTCGACTGAATCCAAATTTTACAGAACAAATCCTTTTATTAAAAGGGGTGCAGCAGGGAAAGATGAAGCTTTTCTTGCCTCCTTTGGTGCTTAAAAAAGAACAAATTTGAAATTAGAAGACGGCAGGTTCCACATCCCTAAAAAATCTGGCGTAAGTTGGTTTCATTTGGGTAAATATTTACCTTAACTCGGTATGTTTACAGGAGAAAAACAGAAACATTTACCAAAATAATGCATGTGTGCAGTGTTTAATAGGGAGCAAGGCAAAGAACTTTAACAGATGCTAATGTGAAATTCTGCCGGTTGCATGCCCTGCAGCACTTCTGTATCATAACTTTCAGCTTTCTGTCTAGACATTAAGTTTCCCAAGGCAGTTTTGTAACTTGCATTATGTCAAAAATATTCACTGCCCCTCACTTCCAGGTTCTTTTGACAGAGGATTATTCTTCCTAACCCATTGACAATTGTCTTGTAGATGTGATTTAACTGGGCCAATCAAATGTAAGTCAGTGTAACATATGACACTTCCAAATAGAGATTTTAAAAGCCAGCACATGATTCCACCATTGCTATTTTCCCACTGCAATGAGATCATCATGAGTGGACAGGGCCTCCTCCTTCAGCCTAAATTGTAAAATGAAGATTGACATGCAGCAGAGTTTAAAGCCAGCCTTCAGAAGTTTTATCATATAAGCAACAAGTAAGCCTTTGTCCTTGTAAGCATCTAAGGTTTTTGGTAGTTCTTTGTTATTGGAGTGAAACCTATGTTAAACTGACTAATATAAATCATGTATATTTTACCCACTAGTGTAACCTCAAATCCTGCTGGAATGTATGCTGCAAAGAAGATGATAGTGTGATGAATGAGCAAATGAACCAGAAAAAGAGATAACAAAATGCCTTTCTGTTAATTACAATATTTTACTCATTTTTCAAAACACTACTGATAGAGAGATATAATATAATATAGTCACTAAGACAAAGAATTCAGTCCCCAAATGGTGATCTATTTAAGAGTAAGCTGTTACTATCATGGTGCTCTTAAAAAAATTAGCAGGAATTTTGATACTTGGAGATTTGAGATTTCAAGTTTCGAAAAGTATAACAAAATGTGTAAGTACATAAATTATAAGTACTGCTGAATAAAGATCCCAGTTCCTATAGATTACGTGGTAATCTCTAACTCTTAATTTTTCCTGCCTGGAGAGCTTTGATAAAAATAAATGACGTTGTGCTGCCTATGCTTATCAGACCTGACCACACATTTCCTAAGGAGAACATCTATCAGGCCTCCCTTCTGCCTGTGGGGATTATAGTCAATGTGGCCTTAATTAGTCCTGCACTTAATTTTCGTAACTTCTTTAGTGTGTTTATTTCTCCCCAATTTGAATATGTTAAACTATTAGTTTTTCACAGTCCATCACAAGCAGCATCCTGATGCTGTGCCCCATGGACTTCTGTGCTCCACAATATTCATTATATCCATAAGACTGAATGTTTGTCTTAGAGTCTTGCCTATTTCACTTAAGTGTTCTATGGGGAGCAATCACACACTCCAACTATGTATGATGCTGACATTGATGTTTGGATTTAAAAGTCACAGAATAAGAAAGAAATCTGGCAATGATGGAGTGAAAGTTATCTATATGTACAAATATATTTGGATCTGAGATGGGATGTCTATGAGATTGGTCACTAAAGGTTCTACTCATGGTTATAGAGGGGCCATTTGGAAGACTCCTGGATGATCAGACAGCCACCAAGAGAGGGTGATCTTTGCTCTCTTCTAAGAGAATTATGTAACTATAACCAAGCGTGGTACTAGAGAGAAGTCTATCTTTCGGCTGTCTCTGATAGCTGGATCAAGAACAGCGTTAACCACAAAGAAAACATTCTCCCTACCCCTGTCTTTCACCTTTAAAAAAAAACATTTGGTTGGAACAAAACTTGGACTGATCTGAAATAAAAATTAAGATACTTCTCCAGTCTAATAGTAACTTTAGTTACTATTATGGATGGGAGAGTATGCCTCTGGCTCATATTAGTTTAAAAAAAATAAGAAAAAGACTGGCTTCAGATAATACTGAATACCCAGTTACAAATTAATCATTTGAATTCAAAGTATCTCATTTGGGAAAGTTTGAAAATAACATTCAGGCTCTATGCTCTTGTTTTTGTCTTCTAACAAAGCATAATGAAGACCTTCTTTGGTACTTTTCCTTTCACTGTATTCCACTCATGATTGAAAGCAAGTAATTTATAATGAATGATGCCTTCAAGGTAGAGTGAGATTGCTACCTGCTTTTACAGCTGGTAATGGAAAAACTGCAGACATGGTGGGTAATAACTTACCTCATTAATTTTCTCAGACATGTTTTAGGCAATAAACACCTGATTTAAACCTTTGGGTGTACGAAAACACTTTGGCCTTCAGTGGAACATATCTTGACACTTTTCCTATTTCTTATCTAGTGTATTAGGACAGTGGCTTTACCATCTATGGAAATAAATATATATACATATATATGTGTGTGTGTTTATATGCCATTTTGCCTTGTTCTCATCATGGAATCACATGTAATGAGAAAAATGCATCTGTGTGGTTTGTGAATGGAACACAAAGGTAATTTTGGAACATTTGTCTGTAATTGGAGGGCCCCTGCCTAAGGAGCCACAAAGCCTGGGTGACCCTGCAGACCCTTGTTTTGAGAAAGTAACTAAAGTGCTTACATTCAGCCACCATCAATATGTGAAAGTTTGCTCTGCTGGGTGATTCAGAGAATAGCAATAATGATGATAATGACAATGAAAGTGGGAGTATTTTGAAAAACAATGATCTATCTCATTCAAAGCCAACAAAACAGGGACACCAAGGGAAATTGCCAGGCATAGAAAATGTCTGCAAAAAGTCACCTTTCCTACTGCCCTTTCCTCAATCCAGCTACAGTGACTGAGCTCCCTCAAACACCCTTTCAATATCCATGAAGCTCAAAATATTTATTTTTGTCAAAAACAAAGCTAAGTGAAACAACCAAGACTTTCCTGTTAGTAACACTATCTTAACTGAAGAGAAAATCCATTATCAGGGCTATACCCACCCAGTCACCTTCTAGGTTGGTTTCTCTACCGGGAAAGAAGTAGCTTTAGAAGGTTTTTTCCTGGTTTTCCAAGGTTGCTACAGTCTCTCCTCTGTTCTTAGGGCTATGCCCTTGAAGGGTCTATTTATTGATGAGAAAGCAACTGTATATTCACAACAGGAAATGGGATGTATTCAGACACAATAAGGGACCTCAAGTTTACACTGAACATCAAATTAGGAAAGCAGGAACTAATTTGTACATTCTCAAGTTTAGGTAGGAAAGTGTCTTTATGCCTCACACAAAAATCCCAAAGAAAGTTAATCTTTTTGGCCTTCTACATCCCTCCTTTTTCCTTCCTCTTTGAAAAGTTATATTCTTCCCCTAATCTATCCTTCTGTCTCTTCTAGGGGGACTAAGCTCTCAGTCAGTTTTCAGTATTAGATAATGAAATTCAGAATTGTGGCATGGTTAATAAAGCTATGTTGACAAAGACTCAAACCACACTGCATAATACCATCAACAAAGACCTAAAACATTCTCATGATGTCAGAGATAGTAGCCCTCTGCTTTTTCTTTCTCCTTACTTATTCCATTAAAAAACTATTAACATCAAAACCAAACAAGTAAATCTAAAAATTGATTATCTCTCAGTCTACCGGCAAATTTATCGCTACTGTCTCAGTCGTTTGCTCCTACAGCAGATACTTCTCAAGAGCTATCAAATTATTACCAGATGCTATGAACATGTGATCCCCAGTAGGATTTATAACTAGGGAAGCAGGAGGTAAAGGCATAGGTAGTTGTATGACAAAGCAAATCACCAGCAAAGGAAATGCAAATACCTATGACTAAATGTATAATGTATTATGGGTTGCATGACATTGTTTCAGGAAAGTAAGGAAGGAGTAGATAAGACTGGAGCATGAGAAATGTGACTATAGTAGAGTAAGTAGTTCTGGAAAGAGAACAAAGGGTTGGGTAATGTCATGGGGGAAACAACGCAAGTGAGGTGGAGAAGCAGTAGAACCATCCTGGTGGGGTTGGATAGTGCACTAAAAGTGAAAGGTTTACACCTAGAAGTATCTAGAAATAAGTTGAAAAGAATATTTGGATTAGATTGTTTGAGGACTTAAATTCCAAGTCATGAGCCATCCTCTATTTCCACTTCCAGTGCATTGGACAAAAAGAAAGAAGAAAGGAAAGAAAGGAGGGAGGGAGGAAAAGGAAAAAAAATTGGGGTGTTCTTTGGTCTAATGAGTTGCAGAAACTCATGGTTAAACCAAATATAAAAGATCTCTATGTAATTGGATGTTCATGTGCATGGTAGGTCCCTACAAAGAAAGAAGAGAGTGTGCAATGTTTTCCAAGCCTGCCTTCTCATGACCGTCACATCCTATGGGAAGACTGGTCTAGTCCAGTTGCCTCACTGTGCATCTGCAGGAACCAAGTTCCAAGGAGGTAAATGATGTGCCAGAAGCCAGCCACCTGTTGGGGATCAGGGCCAAACTGGAACCTGTCTCCTGGCTTTTAATCAAGGGTTGTTTCTACTCTTCCACTTTGCCAATTAATTAAGAGTGCAGGTGCCTGCCTGCATAGAAAGAGCAAGAGCGATAAATGAAAAAGTCAAATTACAGACTGAATGTTGGAATAAGTAATCTGAATGGGCAAGAATGATGATATAGAAGTAATTCTTTATAGTTCTGCTTAAATGAGAGTTACTGCCATATTTTTGATGTGAAGAGCATTGTCCATTTACCATCCTCTATCCCTGAGATCTCTGTAGAATTTGAAGTGGGGTGAGGTTTGGGGAGAGCATGGCACTTGCCAATATGCAGAGCAGAGCACCAGTTCCACAGTTAAACAGAAAGCAAATAGAGATAACAGAAAGGTTTTCTACCTTTCTCCAAAGAAGCCAAAGACAAAAGCATGACACCAACAGCTGACTAGAAGTACCATCCTGTATGATTTGTGACCTATTCATCCAGTTTTTATTTTAATAAAAGCTTAATTCTATGGTATGATATAAGCACAAAAGTAGTATAATATATTCTAAGCAAAACTATCTGCCCTTCATTTATGACATAAGATTCTCTTAACCTTATGTTATCAACATTTTATTTAATTTTAACTTAATATCATACATAAAAGTTGCATACCTTCTGAAATTTTATTTACCTGAATACCTAAATTTTTTGAGAAGCATAAGCATGGATGAAACCTTTGCAAGATTTCTAAGAAAACATATGAAACAAAATATTGGAAAATGATCATATAGATTATGAAATCAAGTGGAAACTCTTCTGTAAAATCAATAGAGACTATTGATAAAAGAAAAAAACAAAAAAAAAAAGAAAAAAAGAAGAAAAACCTAACAATACTGTAAAAGTGATTGAATGGATCTAGTCAATGCAAATAATTACCAACTTGCAAAATATATGAGAGAATAACCTGGAAATGTGTGATTTATTTGTAAGTTCTGCCATTTACTTGTTATCGAGAGTTGAATCATTGAACTATTTGTTTCACCTGAAAAGAAAATGTTTGCTTTTATAATAAAAAATGAAAATATGTAAATGAATTAATATTTTATTGATAATGATTAAGATGTGCTAGAATTGTATATGCTATGCCAGCTATAATTATTTAAACTTTAAAGAAGCTATAATATAGATTATTGCCAATAACTTTCTATATCATGGGATTTAAATTTGGTCATCAATTTTTGATGTGTCCAATAATTTGGTGTGGCCATCCTGTAACTCTATAGTCTATAAACAATGGAGTTTTAAGCAAAAGTGACGTGGAGAAAACTGGACTTTAAGAAGATTAACCTGGTGACAGTATGCTAGATAAATTGAGAAAGGGAAAGACCAAATTCTATTTAGAATAAAACTTTTCTCACCAGCCAACTCTCAGCATTTTCTTATCATTTCCATCAACATTCTAGTGACATTCCAATTTTATTTTTTGTTCTAGCTAAATTCATACTTGCCCTGTCATATTGGAGAGCGACAATTTGTATAGCTAGTTTTAAAGAACTTCAGGAAGACATTGTGTTGATTTTTTTTTTACTTCTGCCCCTGACTTTTCCAGAAGATTTATGAAAGTGAAGTTTACAGCTGCTCTCCAGCTCTCCCTGGTAGTAACTGCATTCCCTATTACTTGCACTATCTCAGCATCAGTAGAGAATATACGAGGCTGCCAGCTCTTTCTTCTCTTGTGTCTTTGATCACTGCTCCTCTAAATAATATAAGAGATTTTCAGGATTGGGCTTTAGTGTCAATTTATCACAAAGGAAGCACTGTTGCTTGTTATTGGTTCAAGCTGCATTCCTATGGAGGCCTATTTTTATATCAAAATTATTACCAACCTGGTAAATGATGAGGCTTCAGTGTATTCAAATGATGTCGCATCACCGGAAAAAATTCACCCAAAGAATACATTTAGGTATCAAGCCTTTGAAAGTTCTTTTTAGACTAAGCAATCTCCACTTTCCTACTTCCCAAATGAATGAGAGCAGATTCTTTTAATTTAAGCTTTAATGTTTCTATTCAGTTCCCTGCGCAGAAGATAGAGAGGAAAGAAAAATAGCTTTCAGGAAGATCTGTATCTCTTTTGCATAAGATGAACTAACCAGTGGTATTAGTTTAAACTGTAACAGCTTTACAAGCTAGCTGATTCCAGACATTTCCACTTAACCTCAGATGACACCAAATTCTCCAAGAGTTCCCTGAAACTTTTAAATAACAGTGATTAACGTGAAAATGAAACTGACTAAATAATAAAGCCCTCCATATGTTAATGACGCAAGGTAATAATCATTTTCTACTTAGCAGGCACAGAGGAGTAAACTACTGTTAGGATTTTGTTATTTTTTTTTGATTACCTCCCTTCCTTCCACTCTTCCTTCCTTTCTTCTTTCCTTCCTTCTTTCCTTTCTTTCTTTTTCTTCTTTTTCTTTCCTTCTTAACATGAAGTATGAAGATTTCCTAACAAGGATCCTCCTACCAGGCACTGGTGAAAAAAGTCAAGATCCAGATTTGGAGATATGTTGTTATCATGGGGTTTTGCAAAGCGTTATTCAATCCTCACGTACGCAAAGAATAATTGCTCTCCTCATCATTCCACCTAAGAAAATAGACTCCTCATTCAGGCTAAGCTCCATCTGGTCTAAATAACATCTCAGTTGGTGTTGCTTTCTGTCTAATGAGAAAGAACCTAAAGATATAGATGGGTTTTCCCATATTTTTGCAAGCTAATTAAAGACCTAAAATTTTCTGCAATTCAATGAAAAGAAGAACTAAAGAGATTAACTCACCACTCTTTTGTATTCTTTATGTTTTTAAATTACTCTAAAACTATTTAAAATGCTTAAAAACTTTGTATTTATAAAATGTTTTAAAACCTTCTAATTGCTAATAATCCAACTACCATTTAGTGATAATCACATTTTCTATAAAACCCATTTTAGACCTGGGAAGTCAGCACGTGCATCATTTAAACCATCTAATGGTATACTGTTTGTGAAGGGTCAAGGTCTATTAGACCATTATTTTTCATTCACCACAAAGTTTGAAAGCTGTGAATTTGAAATAGTCTTCTCAGCAAAGAAGAATGAAAAAAAAATGACTTTGTTTAAAAAAGGACTTTGCTGTTGGGTGGAATTTAAAACATGATTTGAATTTGGTTTCTGACCTCAAGAAATAGAGAAAAATCTAATGGTGGCTTCTAATCAGTAAGCAATTCACACTTCAGACACCTTCTTAGCTGATCCCTGATAGACTGGACATCTTTGAACAAAGATTCCTAAGGGCTCATTAGAGCTTTATCTTTCTGAAAGGGAAATCGTTTCCCAGCTATGAGAGAAGGCACAGAAGGAACACTGGGGAATATGTGGTTGACGAGTGAGTTACCCAATTGATCAAAAACTTTAAAGGGAATCGATGGGTATATGGAAAAATGCATTGCAAACATAGATAAATATGAAATATTAGATATAATGGAAGACAACACATGTGACATAGAGTATACTAGCATAATGTAAGCTTTTCCCATATATTCTCAGGTGACAATATCAGAGAATCTAATAGGAAAAATAGATTTCTGATTACCATTGAATACAAGCCAATGCATAGGTTAGGTATAATAGCAAAGTCAACTTGAAATTTTGAATAGGAAAGTAAATTTACCTTATATCCTTTAAGAATTGCTGACATGAGATTCATATCTATAATGGAACAATGGAAATATATCACGTCTTCTAAAGACGTAGTTTTGATAGAAGGAGATTATGAAGAGTAGTAGTAGAATCTGCAGCCTCTGCAACCATGACCACATGAAAAACAGGCCCTGTGGCCAGTAGAACCTTAGAAGATTTTATTGGCCCAGTGATATTTTCCAAGCTTTTGGATTAGGTGTTGTCCCAGACAAAACATAACAGAGAGATAGTATTTCCTAAATATTTTATTACTGTCTACATGACAATAAACTCCTAAGTCTCCTTCCTATAATATCCTCCCACAAATACTACCTTTTCATCGTCTACATATAGGGAAAACCTCATTGATTTTCTGAAAAGCCACCTTTAATACTCTAAATAGTATATGGCAAGACTCCTTTATTCACTATGCTGAGTCTCAGAAATTCTAAATATATTTAGTGTAGAGCATAAAAGATTCTTCTCTCTTTCTCTCCTACAGCGTTGTTTATTGAGTGTGTGTGGGGAGGAGAAAGCGGGGACAACAGTGAAAAAGGGACTTGGCTGGTCATGGGTGTTTAGAAGAAGCATTCTAATTCAACGAAGCAGAAAGAACAGCCAAATTAAATACAACAATATCTTACATTGTCTAAAAAACGAAGAAGATAATAAAAATGTCGTACTCAGCGTAGCATTTGCTGTAGTAGACACTCTTAACCAATGATGGTTTCCTACATCCACTTTCCCTTTCCAAATACATGTTCCAGAATTTAAACAGAAGCAAGAAGTTTCAACTTTACTGGAAAAATAAACAAAAAATTATGAAATTCTTAACTTTTTAACAAAGTTACAGTCTCGCCAAAAACAAAAAGTAAGGAAAAATAAAAATTATAAGGGATATTTCCATGTGCCCATGTTTGTACCCCCATAATATGCTAAAATAAAAAAAAATTATATTGGTCAAATATAAAAACAATAATATTTGGGATATATTGGATTAAATAAACTATTACAATAAAAACATTGTATGGGATATTCTTTTGTTTAATGAGGAAAATAAAACTAGTTTTAATTCAAAGGTGCAGAAACTTGGGTAGGAGTGGTAAGGTTGAAGAGGAGTTCATGATAATGAATAAAGAGAATACTAGCTGTTGTTGAATTTATAAATAGTGTGATAGAGTTGAAGTATATGACTGGATTTAGAAGAATAGAGCAATTTACTTAATCTCTCTGAGTTTAAGTTTCCTCATCTGAGAAATAAGATTGCCAGCTGTTAAAGTCACTATAAGGATTAAATGAGATACTTGGTAACAGCTAGGTAGCACTTAGTAAATACTAATTCAATTCACTCTACTTTCCCTTGAGGTTAGGAAAATATATTTCAAGTGGGTTAAAGAAGAGATTAGTATGGCTCCATGGTGAGAGAGAGAGAATGTGGTTTATAGAAGAGATTCTAGAAAGTGGCATTGAGATTACACAACTGTAAATAATCTATGAGGAAAGAACACATATTCAAAGAAATTCTACAGTTGCTCAGAGGGCTATCTCATTAGTTTACATTTTAAACATACATGTGAACAATTTGAAAGAGGGACACAAAACCAAAAGCACACCCAAAAGATTGGTGTAATATTAATCTGTGAATTTCCGAAAAAGATGGAACATTCAAAATGACCTAAGACTTGTGGTGGGCAAATGTTCAAAGAGAAAAGAAATCAAGATTTTATACCTATGTTCTCAACAGGATGTCTCATAAAGAAGAGAGGGACGTGCCTAACACTGAGGGGAAAGGATAGTAGGACATTAGATGTCTGAGAAGATGCAAACCAGCAATCACCTTCAGGAATGTGAATGGCCTTCAGACTAGGAGTGGAAGAATAGGATGAAGAAAAATTATACCTCAGGATAAGAAAGGAGAAAATTTAAGAACAACATCCTATTTTAATTTGTTCTTCTATAGATATTTATCCCAACCAGGCATGTAGAGATATGCTGGTAATGAAATAAAGAACAAAGCAGACATAGTTGCCATGTTCATGGAGTTTACAATTTAGTGGAAAGATGATAAATATATAATTGCATGGATGAATATATACAGCTCTATATTGGAAAACTGCTGGGCCAGAGTATTTCAAAATTCACAATATTTAAATTTCAGAGGTAATATATGGATATACTATGTATTAAAAAAACCACAAAACAACATTTCATAATCAAGCACATTAAAATTTCTCCAATAAAATATATGACTAACCACACAAATCATATAAAATTATAAATATTATTACAGTTTATGTATAAGTAAATATACTGATACATGACATAGTGATAGAGATAAGCATATAACTTTTTATTGCTATTTCCTTAAAGCTTCAAACATACACAAATTCAAACTAATTTAATGTGTGTTATGCATTCCCTAAATGCTTACAACATTTGTTTGCATGGGGATCTTAAAGAAAAGGCTGCATCAGTGTCACCGATGTCATGGGTGTCAGGTTGGAGTGCGACAGAATAAAACTCTGTAAACACAAGACGGAATGTCTCACTGAGGAAAATTAAATGCCAAAACATTTCTTTGTACAAGAAGTTCAGGAGAGGGATTTGTGTCCAGAAGCAATAAAATTTTATGGATTCAGATTTTTCTAGTCTAGTTTTCTTACACTGAGCTTGGGCTGCTAGAAAATATGTTTCGTCTGCAAAATAATACACAGGTAAATAGCACACCTCTTTCAAATATCTTGGATGCTGGCTTTCTCAATCACTGACATCTTCATTCGGTGAGTGCCCACAGCATTAGATTCCAAGACACAGATCCTTTATATCCTATTCCATTGGTGTTTTCTCATGGGCCATGTTTAAGGTTTTTATAGGAACACAGCACTAGTCAGTGCATCAGCATTACAAATTTGTTCAGGACTCAGATGTTTTACAGATATTTTTCTGTCAAATCCATCAATGAGATTTTCAACTGCATCATAATCTACATAAACCCTGTCCCAATTGATTTGCTAAAACTTTATACCATCACATTCCTTAAATTTTGTGTAGATAACTTTCTAAATATTCTACTCACGTTCAATTTTCTGTTCTTTTTTTTCTTGGTGTATTCTGGCTTATTCATGATCAACACACAAGTCAGTACTTATATTCCCTTCCTAATGTCAAACTCAGTTGATCAGTAATGGTTAAGATATGTAGGTGTCACCTCGTGCAATTTTTTTCCCTATTTTTCACTGTTTTTAAGTTGTTATAGTCACTGAAAAAACTTTCATCAACCTCTCTTTCTCTTAAGTCTTATATGGTGGTGATTCCAACACCCTACTCTTCAGTAACATGCCTTATAGATGTGTCATGTTGAAACATCTTACACTAACTCCATTTTCTGTGTGACTGTATTGACAAATGCTTCCTTTTCTTCTTCGCACTATTAACCACAGGCAGCATTTTACCCCTGTCATTTCTTAACACAATTGCATCCAAGTCACAAAATAGTGAAAAAGCCACAAAATATCCATGTTCTACATGCAGACTGTGGTAGTGTATTGAGATACAACCAATGTGTTACATACGTTCAGGTTAACAAATAAAGATGGCACCAACTTTAAGGGAAAAAAATTGAGTGGTTTGGAATTCTGGGTTGCTCTGGGATCTTTTAACAAACTTATTAAAATGTGTAGGCCCAAATGTGTTATATATCATGGACTAAAATGATTTGCAAATGCAATCTGAATCACTGTTTAGAATACTTAAAAAATACAAGATATTTAAAGATGATCATTAGGATCAGCAATGTACAAAAGTCTCAATTTTTCAAAGAGGGAAAGGTATATTGCAGATAAAAGGTTAAAGAATGAATGAATTTTAAGTGTCTGCTATTGGCTACATTTTCAATCTCCTGAGGACCAAAAAGTCCGTATATATCTGACATTGGAGCAGAAGCTGATTTGCCCATTACGTTGTTTTGGACTCAACAACCAAACTCAACTCTCTCTTTACTTCTGCCTACTTGGCAGCTGACCAACAATTTCCAGCTCTCCTATGCCTACTATGGAGAATATATTTCTCTACATCTCCAACCTCCTCCAAATCACCACTTCATTTTAGACTCCAGGCTATTTCTCCCTTCGCTATTTGTGCATTTGGGACCCAATGGTCACTGTTTAGCCCCAGGACTCTTCTTATATAATTTGTCCCCTGTAAGCAGACCCAAGAGTTAAAAATCCACTGTTCCCTGATCCCACCTCTCAACCTGAGCTGCAGCTTCCAGTGAGTCCCCTGAGAGAGAGTAAATGCACCTACAGTGAGTGTAAGTGTGCTCATATGGCCATACCAAACCAACATCCTCTGTCCCTTCTTCTTTCTTTTATATTGCTATGGTATTATAAATTGGTAGATCAAAGAGTTGTAATTGAAAAGCAATGAACAAATTATTTCAGTTAAAATACTAAAATGTGTATCAAATAATTATTTCCTTCACAAGCTTTCACATGCTACCCATAGAACGTGAACTGAAGCCCTAAATATTAGGTCATTAAATATGAAATGTCCAATTTCAAATCAAAAGTGTAGTTTGTTATATCTCAAACAAAAAGCAATACAGTTAATCAAAGTATGTGCCTGAACTATCAACACAGTTTTGCCATCTCAGTGGTAGCTTGTTTTTGCCAGCAGTGAAGACTGGAGAGTGAGTGGTGATAAAATTGCCAGAGGCATTTTCCACAGCTTGTTGAGAATGGAATATTTTTCTTTGCAAGAAGTGGTCTAAAGCCTAGAAGAAGTGGTAGTCAGTTGGTGCAAGGTCTGGGGAATACAGTGACAGACAGCTTACAAGTCCAGCTGCTGTAGTCTAATAGCATTGTTTGTGCCACATGCGGTTGAGTGTTGTCTTGCAAGAGGATTGGTCTGTCCCTATTGAACAATCTCGGTTGCTTAATCACAAGCATCCTCAGCATTTTGTCCAATTGGTTGCAGTAGACGCTCACTACAGTCGATCAACCAGGTTTCATGAAGCTGTAGTGAATAATACCAGTGCTGGACCAACAAACAGACACCATTAGCTTTCTCTGATGAATATTCAGTTTTGGACTGTGTTTTGGCATTTCATCTTTATCCAATCATTGTGCTGAGTGCTTGCAATTGTCAAAAAGAATCCATTTTTCATCACATATAACAAATATGGTGTAGATATGGTTCACCTTTATGCCATGATAGCAAAGAAAGGCAAGCTTCAAGATGATTTCTCTTCTGACATTCGTTTAATTCATGCACTACCCATCTATCCAGCTTTTTTACCTTGCCAATTTGTTTCAAATGGTTCAATATTGTTGGAATACTAACATCAAAACTTGTTGCTAATTCACACATAGGTTGAGATGGATTTACTTCCACTATAGCTTTCAGCTCATCATTATCCATGTTGGTCTTAGATTGCTACATAGCTCCTTTTCAAGATTAAAATCATCAGAATAGCACTTCTCACACCATCCACGTGCTGTGCACTCATTAGCCACATCCTTCCCAAACACTTAGCTGATATTTTGAACTGTCTGAGCTGCATTGGT
Source organism: Avahi laniger (assembly GCA_963575035.1). Classification (NCBI taxonomy): domain Eukaryota; kingdom Metazoa; phylum Chordata; class Mammalia; order Primates; family Indriidae; genus Avahi; species Avahi laniger. The sequence continues at coordinate 5,537 of CAUYSK010032685.1, read as the reverse complement.
TCCACAATGGAACTCACATTGGAAAATAACACAAATTTTTTACTTACATATTGCTTTACAAAAATTGCTGTAAAAAATTTTGAAAGATAATTATAAGTCAAAATGTGCATTTGAAAGACTGAGGATGTACCATTACAATAAAAATAAAACAAGAAGTGTCAAAGTGAAGTGTCAGAGATATCAACTGTCAAACTTAGTGCTTTACTAACATGAAAACTGCATTTATAAAGTATGCAAATGGCACCAAATTACAAGATGTGAAAAAATAAAGATTGGGTCACAGTAAAAAAAAAAAAAAAAGAGAGAGAGAGAAATTAAAAAGAAAAAAAGACATGTTATTTCATTACAAAAAATGTTTGTAAACTCTTTAATTAAAAAAAAAAATCTAGCCCAGGGCCCTGTTGGATGAGTTAATGCTTTTAACAGTATCCTCAGTAATATTTTCCTCTTTTTTAAACTATCAAAGATAGGTAGCTCACTATCCCCAGAACAGCCTATGCGACTTCCAAAAAACTGTAATGGCAAGACAATTATTTGTAATATTGGGTTAAATTTTGCCCTTCCTTAACATAATCATTTATTTTAAATTCTATTTTCAGATAGCAGCCATGTTTGAAGAGAGCTCACAAAACAAATTGCTATTATATCATCGCTTCTTTATGCTGCCTTCCCAGTTCTTTCGATATTTTTTCACAGGACATTTCCTGAAATTCCCTGACTATTCATGTCTTTCACCCCATTATCAACTTGTCTCAAAGAGCAGGATGCAGAAATAAACACATACGTTAGATGAGAACTTTATAAGCACACAATAGAATGGTTATTTTATCTCCCTTTTCCTGAATACTTTCTCTATTTATATAATTTTAAGATACATACTGGCAGAATAGGAAAGACATAGCTGGGCATTGTAAAGGTGGAAATATCTGAAGTTACTAATTGACTGTGTGCCTACTATGAGCCAATTCTGTGATACAGCTGATCAACCATTTAAGCAAATTCAAATGACATTAGTAGAGGTATAATATTTAAATCCATCAGTATCTCTCTTAATGCTGCATTAATTAAACCATACCTGGAATATTGTTTCTATTGTTGAAAAAGATTTATTGTTGGAATCTTGACAAACCAATGTGCATCCAAAGAACAGTAGCCAGGAAGATAAGGACAGTCTCAGAACCATGTAACCTAAAGAACTGCTGAAGTAATGTGACATCTGACCTGAGATGCCAGAATTTACTCAGGATGGCGGCCATCAAAACTTTGAAGCATGATACCTGAAAGAGAGTCATTTATTGTGGTCATTCCATAAGGCAGAACTAGAAAAATGAGCAAAAGCCACAGCGAGGCAGACTTTGGAATCACTACTTTGCAACGTGGTAAATTCACTGTCACTGCAAGTATTCCAGTACAGGTGGATTTCTATCTAGGAAGACTAATGTATTATGGATTCTGGCATTAGGTACCTATTTGAGTAAATCTCTAATTTTTCTTCAAAAGCAAAGCTACCATGATTCTTCATACTAAAATTTCCCATCAGTTCAAAAGAAAGCAGTTATACTGTTAATATTAGTAAGATAACATAGAGGCAGAAAACAAAAGCTATGCATTTATCTTGCAACATTACTGTACATCATGAAAACAAAAGGTAACTTGGGCCTCTCTGTGGCATCGGCCTATGCTCTCCCCTGTCTTACTTTGATGTTTCCCTCTGGCAGATCATTTCCTACCAACCTCTTCTGAGATGTCGGCCCACTCTGCCCTGTACCCTCCTGGTATCTGATCTTCCCAGAAGCTACACCTCAGGGAAGCAACAGGGAGGAACCATTTAATTCCCTCAATTAATCATTTTATCATTCTAACCTCTGGAGGCCCTTTTGATAGTGTTTTTCTATATTAACTTTTAATTCTTTGATGAAATATTATATGTCATTTAAATCACTAAGAAAAATTATGTAGTTGATATGCATCCGTGCATGTATTTAATTAAGCATATACAAATATTTCTTTCAAATGTCACTCTGAAATCATTTCTCAAAGCTGGCAAAAGGCAGGATTTTTTATTTCTCTGTTCTTATTTAGTAAATTAGAAATTAACTTAGTAGAAATGGAAGTTAGGTGGGAAATAACAAAAATGGTAGAATCTAAGCAGATTACGAATTGGATAGGGCAGTCAAAAATAAAAGTCGTGAGAAACACCCATGCATGTAACTGATACAGTGATTTGTTTAATTTTTAAATGTTAGATGTTAAGGAAGCATCACAGTCAATATTTGATGTATCTGTTTTTTTTTTTTAATAGTTCACTTTCCGGTAAACAAGTATCATAGGCATTTCTTTCTTCTTTCCACAAAAAGAAACAAAAAACAAAAACTACAATGCCAACTAGTTGGTAGATTAAATATTAGATAATGATTTAAGAGTTTCCATAGGTGAGAAAGGCTGAAGTCATTATCATAAATGGCCTGTCACCATCTTAATCATGTCTTGGTCTATAAGTAATAAGAAGAATGTAATGAGACACAGCCCATAGAAATCCATAGAGAAAGCCTTGCTTATGAATGCAGGTCTATGGTTACTTGACCATCGAGCTCCCAAGAGTATTACGTTTGTCAGAAATACTGGAAAGATGACGCGTATAAGGGAAGCAAAGAATTTAGATATGATCTTCATTCTTCACATCTTGACAGTTCTGCTTCTCTTATTTAAACCAACAGAAAAGGAAAATGCTATTGTCCTGCTACAAGCATCTACAGTATTAATAAAAAGTGCTTTCTAGATGAAAAAGAATGATGCTCCTTGAATTAAATAATGACAACAGCATGAAATGACAAATATGACAATAGACCATGTAATTGGGGACAGCTATGACTTGGCTATTGTGAAATCTATGTGCTAATATTTTTTTCCAAGATCATGTTCACTCTCGAAAAATTTGAATGAGCTGTACTGGAATGCTACCTTACCAAAGAAATTTTGCACAGTGGCATAGATTGCATGCTTTTGATATATCTGATAAAACAGTACAGCTAATTGATCATGCAATTCCATTAAGCAGAGATATTTCTAGAACAAACACAGCAAAGAGAAATAAGTATGTCTGTTTGATAAAGGACCTGGAGCAAATTTGAAGATTGAGATTCATCTAAGTGAAACTCATCATTTTGGCGACAGCTATGGATGTGCATGCACTAGTTAAACATTTTAAATTACTGGAGATTTTTTATGCCTTGGTAGATTTTGTTAGTTTAGAATAGAATCATCCTGGATACCTGTGGCAAAAAATTAAGAGATTTTTTTAAATACCAATGATAGATAATTATGAAGAATTATAACTGAACATTATTTTCATTATTATGAATAATAAGAAAACAAGAAAAACAAAGGAATATCTACTAAAAATTTGCTCACAATTAGTAAGATAGAAGCCTGCCAGCTTATTCTCTACAAAGCTCCACAATAAGATGAGATTTCAGGGCTTAGTTATGCTGTAAGTACCCTGCATTATTCTACTAGTATAGAATGTTCAGAACATTAGTTTCTTCTACTGTACTTTCCACTTTACCTGTATCTTTCTCTTGTCTTCTCTGAGTCCTGAATGCTTCGGACGTGTGGAAAATCTGCTTCTAATGTATTAATATTTCAAAGCCAGAAGTACATATCTGTTCATTGAAGCACGTTTCAGTATCCTCAGAGCCCTTTATTGCCTTTTAGTTTCCTTCTGAAACCATTATCAAATAATTCTTCTATCTTTGACTCTTCAGCTTCAATTTCACTTCTGCTAATTTCATCCCAAGACAAAAACAGACCATGATCTAGTGGTTAAAGCACAAGGTGTGTCAGGAGCTCATTTGATGTCTCTGTTCCTCCAGTAGGGACTGATTCACTGCCTGGCCTTGGGCGAGTTACCTAGCCTCCATTGCCCCACGTGAACCTGAGTCTTAATAACCTAGCTCACCAGGGATTATGTGAATTCATTAATAAACTATCATTATCAGTCTTCATTACGCACCTGTGTGCTACCCAAAACAATCCCTCTTGTTCTAATTGAACAGTGTAGTGTGTGTTTTTTCCTGTGGTTTTATTTTTTATGTGTGGGAAGGGACCATTGTGTGTTCTCTCTACTCCTGCTCAAGACAGCTATTAGAATCAGACCGCTTTATCTGGGTAATTTGGCTTAGCAGAATTTTTTAAGTTGTACAGCAACCTAGATGTTGACACTGAAAAATTAAAATGATGATTATTAGGCTGAGTTTCCATCCATTGAAAAGTGACAGGCTAATTTTTCTCTCTTCAAAACTACCAGCTAGCTGGCCCCTTTGCTTCTCAAGGCAGCAAAGTTTTAAAGAACCGAGGAACATTACCCAAGCCACTGTGCAATAACTCTAATAAACTGCACCTGTGGATGACTCTCTGGTTTATTTATATACTGTATCACAGGTCATTAACAGAAAATAACCCACTGAGATACAACATTCTTGTTTACAGTGAGGTTCTGGTGGTGACAGCAGGAATATAAAACACAAAATCAACAGGGAACACTGAACTAATAAAAAGACAAGGGTCTATAAAGCATAGAAAAAAACAAAGCCAACTGTGCAGGCAAAAATAAAATAAAATAAACTTCCATCATAAAACAATCAAAAGCTATGGTATATTTATAGAGACGGGGGAACCCAAAGACCCACTGAGCTGGAATATTTATGGGTGTCGGATTGAAAGTCAAGAAATCTGTGTGCTGTCAGGAGTGAAAGCTTGATCAGTTAGATATATCCTTAGAAAAACAGATTTGTTTCCTTTTCTTGCAGTTGTCCTTTCCAACATTTCCAGCCAATAAGCTTTCAGATATCTTGACTATTCCATTCTGAAATTAATCCTTCCAAAAGGTAATGTATATTGAATTTAGAAAATGCTTGATAAGAAATTCCTGTGCTAAAAAATAAAATCTTGACCACTCTATCACTATTACATCTCTTCTCTGCCTTCTGTGCTAAAAACCTTTCTTTACGAGCCATTGATCACTAGTTAAGCAGTATAAATTTAAGTCTCAATGATTTTATTGAGACTGTTTGCCTCAATAAAGCTTCCTTACTTCCGAATCACAGTATTTGAAATACTATAATAATACATATTACCTTTACATCCCTCTACCACTCATCTTTTAAATGTTAATACTTTTAAGACAAATAGTGAAAAATTCACAACAAATGTTATTATAATAAATATTTAGATGATTCAGAAAGAAAGGAAAAAAGGAAGGGGAAAGAAGACAAAGCAGGCAGACAGGTGATGTGGATTCTGACAAGCAAGCATTTTACTTCTTAATACTTCCTAGAATCAGCTTTAACCATGTTCTTTCAATTTGGATACAGTGGCAGTGATGCAAGCAGGGTTTGCTTTTTTTTTTTTTTGAGACAGAGTCTCACTGTGTTGCCCGGGCTAGAGTGCCGTGGCGTCAGCCTAGCTCACAGCAACCTCAAACTCCTGGGCTCAAGCGATCCTCCTGCCTCAGCCTCCCGAGTAGCTGGGACTACAGG
>CAUYSK010032684.1:0-34513 GCA_963575035.1 Avahi laniger | reverse complement strand
ATAATAAAGATGTGAGTAGTGGATCTCTCATATATTGCTAGTGGGAATACAAAATGGTGCAGCTATTCTGGATAACAGTTTGGCAGTTTCTTAAAAATTAATCCTTTGCCCATTTGTTGATGGGGTTGTTTGATTTTTTCTTGGTGATTTTTTTAAGTTCTAGATTGATTCTTGTTATCAGCCCTTTATCAGATGTGTAGAGAGCAAATATTCTCTCCCATTCTTTAGGTTGTCTATTCACTCTAATGATAGTTTCCTTGGCCGTGCAAAAGCTTTTTAATTTGATCAGATCCCATTTATTTATTTCTGTTGCTGCGGTGATTGCTTTGAGGGCCTTCTTCAAGAATTTCTTGTGTAGTTGATGTCTGAAAGGGTCTTCCCAACATCTTCTTTTAGAATTCTTAAGATTTCATGCCTTAGGTTTAAGTCTGTTATCCATCTTGAATTGATTTTTGTGAAAGGTGAGCGATAGGGATCCAGTTTCATTCTTCTACATGTAGCTATCCAGTTTTCCCAGCACCATTTATTGAAAAGAGATTCTTTTCTCCAGTGCATATTTTTGTCTGCTCTGTCAAAGATTAGATTACCATATGCAGATGGTTTCATCTCTGGATTCTCAGTCTTGTTCCAGAGGTCTATGTCTCTGTTCTTGTGCCAGTACCATGCTGTTTTAGTTATTATAGTCTTGTAGTACAGCTTGAAGTCTGGTATGCTGATACCTCCCAGAGGAAATGAACAGAAACTTTTCAAAAGAAGACAGAACAATGGCCAGCAAACATATAAAAAAATGCTCAATATCTCTAATCATTAGAGAAATGCAAATCAAAACCACAATGAGAGATCACCTAACCCCAGTGAGATTGGCCTCTATCAAAAAATCCCCAAAGCAACAAATGCTGGCGAGGATGTGCAGAGACAGGAACACTTACACTGCTGGTGAGATTGCAAATTAGTGCAACCTCTGTGGAAAAGAATTTGGTGATACCTCAAAGAGCTAAAAATAGAAATACCATTTGATCCAGCAATAGCACTATTAGGCATCTACCCAAAAGAGCAAAAGATATTCTGTAATAGAGACATCTGCACCCAAATGTTTATGGCAGCACAATTCACTATTGCAAGGATGTGGAAACAACCCAAGTGCCCATCAATTCACGTACCAATTAAAATTTGGTATATGCATACAATGGAATATTACTCAATCGTAAGAAAAACAGTGATCTAGCACCACTTATATTTTCCTGGATTGAACTTGAGCCCATTATCTGAAGTGAGGTATCACAAGATCGAAAGAATGGGCTCCACTCGTACTAGTCATCACATTGGTACTAACTGATAGACACTAGGGTGCTCACATGGCAGTAATATTCTCCAGGTATTAGGGGGATGGGGGACCCACAACTAGGGGACACAGGGAGCATTGTAGAGGGGAGGGCATGCCTCTAGCCCTCGTTTGGGTGAAGCAAGGACATAAAATGTAACCATAATGTTTGTACCCTCATAATACCCTGAAATAAAATAATAATAATAATAATAAATTAATCCTATTCTTAATCTATGACCCAGCAATCTCAGTCCAGGATATCTACTTTATAGGTCTGAAAACTTACCTCTACACAAAAATCTGCACAAAAATACATATAGCAGGATTGTTCATAATTACCAAAAACTGTAAATTGGCTCAAATATCCTTCAGCAGGTGAATAGATTAACATATTGTGGTACATCCAAACAACTGAATACTACTCGGCAATAAAAAGGAAAAAAAAAAACTTTTGATACACACAATAACTTGGATGACTTCCAAAGGCATTATGCTGAATGAAAAAAAGCCATTCTCAAAAGATTACTCAATGCTTCAGTTATATGACATTCTCAAAAGACAAAACTATAGGAATGGAGAACACAGTAGTAGTTTCCAGGGCTTATGGGTAGAGAGAGTGAGTAACTATTAAGAAATAGCATGAGGGAGTTTTTTGGAATGATAGAATTATTCTATATCCTTATTATGGTAGTAGTTATATAGATCTGTGCATGTATGAACGTTTGCAGAACTTTGCACCATAGGAAAAAGTCAATTCTGTTCTATGATAATTTAAAAAAGAAAAAAATTTTAAAGTTACATATTCACCACTTCTTTAAAACATCATTTCTAAGTTTGAGCAATTATGGATAACGTTGCTCTAGACATGCATGTACAGAGTTTTATGTGAACATAAATTTTCAACTCTTTTTGGTAAATTTCAAGAACCTTGATTGCCAGATTTTATGGCAAAATATCCTTCAGCAGGTGAATGGACAAATAAATTGTGATACATCCAGACAGTGGAATATTACCAGTTCTAAAAAGAAAGGAGCTATCAAGCCATTAAAAGATAAGAAGGAAAATTAAATATATATTACTAAGTGAAAGAATCAAATCTGAAATTCCGAAAAAGGCAAAATCGTGAAGACAGTAAAAAGATCAGTTGTTTTCAGGAGTTAGAGAATGAATAGGCAGAGCACAGAGGATTTTTAGGGCAGTGAAAATACTGTCTATGATACTATAATGGTGGATACATGTAATTATTCACTTGCCCAAACCCATAGAATATACACAGAGTAAACCTTGTAGACTATGAACTTTGAGTGATAATGTGTGAATAGAGGTTCATTAACTGCAGTAAATGTATCACTCTAGTGGGGGATGTTGACAATGGGAGAAATTATGCATATATGGGGGCAGGTAGCATATGGGAAATCTCTGTAACTTCCTGTCAATGTTGATATGAGTCTAAAAGCACTCTAAAAAAGTAAAGAGTTCATTAAAAAGTAAAAGGCTTAAAAAAGTACCACTAAGCTAAAACAAAAATAAACTAAAAACAAAACAAACAAAAAACATTTCATCACATAATGTTAAAAAAAAAAGTCCATCTCTCATTATTTTCTACTGCCTTTGAATAATTCTAGATTCAGTGAGTCCAAAAATATTATAATTTTTTAATAAAAATACTTGGTGGGAAATTTATACCTAATCTAAAATGCATGAGATTGTGCATTTCCTGTATTTGTGCCAACTCTAAATCTTATAATGTTTAATTTTTGCTAAATCTTAGGCAAAGTCAAATTATATTTATTACTCTCTAAATTTACATTTATTTACTTATTACTGAGGTTGTATTATTTTTTATTCTAGATTACCTGTATTATTCTCATTATTTTCATTCCTTCTGTGACATTTTATTAAGGATATTTGCACTATTCAAAAACTGGATATAACTGATGTGCCTGGCATTGCTTTTGTCTCCAGTGATCAGGAAATTTTAATTTGTTTTCAACCATTCACTAAACAAAAATGTACAATTAGACTGCAACTTAGAAGATACAACTTCCTCCATGGTATTAGTCGGTTATGTCTCTCTCATCTGCTTAGCCATGAATAGCAACAGTGCTGTGAGCTGCCAGTGACTACTGCACAAGCTGCGAAATTACACTATGAAGCAAATTTGATTGTACTGAAAAGACTTTTCACAGGACAAAAGCATAGATCTCTCTTCACACAATTTTGGACTCATGCTAATGACTCATACAGTTGCAGGACAGCTGCCAGAAATGGTGTAAGAGGACTAATGAATAAAGGGCTATACTGCCTGAGTTCTGCTCCAGAGCATTTTAGCACCTGGATCATAGTATGGCATGTAAAAATCAGAAGTCTGACTAAATTGGTTGACTCTTTTAGTCTGGGACCTAACACAAATTCTTTATTCTGCAAGATGCATAGATTATTAAAAATTCATATTCAGTTCACTGAAGTACATTACATCTTTCTGTTTAAGAAAGAACCGAAAGTGTCCTTAAATATCATTTGAAAAATTCTGAATTACTTCCAAATATTATCTATAATTTTTTATTTATTTTAACAGAACCCTTTTTGAATATACGCTTGTGTATGTGTATGCACCCTGAGAGCAAATGACATAAAACATTAGAATTGAAGACAGACATCTTTCTGAAGTTTCCTACTTTTGATTCTTAGTATGATCATAGGTCTGATTTGAATGCCTATAACATAGTAGATGTAAGTGATATAGTGATATAATAATATGCAACTTATTGCATGTATGCATGCTAAAATTACTGAATTTTTTTTAAGGTCTTTGAAAAAGTGAAGCAGCTCTTTCAGTGCCTGTGGTGATGATTTAAAATAAAAATCATTTTCAAGGAAGCACTACTATGAAAATGGGTCGCTTTATTAGTTTCAGTAAAAGTTCAGCATGTTTTCCATATTACTGTTGGCAACATTTGACATCTTTGTTCAAAAAGGCAACAGGTATGGTTGTCGTAGAAATTAAAAACAGTAGAAATAAAAATTATATATATAATGTGTATATATATGAACTAGTCTTGTGACTGGTGCTTCTTTTAAGGAAAACAGAAATTTACAAAGGTAGCTAAGAAAAGTAATTTACAAACATAGGGAGTAAAGGCTCTTACTCTGATAGGTTTGCTGAAAAATCCCCGACATGAGGCAGATTGATTAACAGGAGGAAGATACAAATTTATTTTAATGTATATACACAGAAATCCTCAGAATGGAGATTTAACTCCTCAATGAGGTAGAGAGGTTTTTAAACAATGTGGTCTTGAAAGCAGAAAACCAGGTTTGGGGAGGAAGAGAGGAAGAGGCTTGACTAGCTAGCAAAGGTGGTCTTATTATGTGAATAAAACCATATAGGTAACGGTCCCTCAGATAGAATAGATAGTAAATTTTTTTTCAGACCTTTAAAAGTGTCAGACTCTCAGTTAATCTTTTCTAGATTGGAAAAGGACAGAACTGGCTGCATTCTCTACAGATGTAAATTTTCCCTCACAAACCCCACAAAAGACAGCTCTAGCAGTGTTACTTCTATCTGTGAGACTCATGGCAGCCATCTCAAAATATGTCAAAGAAATATATTTGTTACAGCCCAACAAGGTTGCACTACTGGCTGCACAGGGAAGAGCTAATACACTGATAAAGTTGGGGTTGCAGTGGAGAAAGAGTTTAATATTACAGAGCATCAAGTGAAGAGACAGGAGAAATTTCTCAAATCCGTCTCCCCAAGACTTTGGGAGAAAGGGTTTTTAAAGATAGTTTGGTATAAGGCCAGAACTGTGGTAAGGGCAAACGTTAGGCAATTGGGTCTGGTAATTGGCTGGGTTCAGAGTGAAATCATAGGGATGTAAAAATCATCTTCTTGTGTTGAGTCAGTTCCCTGGGTGGGGGTTGTAATACCAGTTGAGTTAATTCCTTGGTATGGGACCTGGTCTGGGTGGTTCAGCTAGTCCACTGGAATGCAGGGCCTGGAAGATATCTCAAAAACTACCCTTAGGTTTCACAAGGCGGATGTTATTTATGTATGAGGTAGATAGCAAGGGATTCTAGGTCTCCTAGGGATGAAAGTGGTGCCTTGCCTTGGCCCTACCTTGAGCAATTGCCCCACCTGGGAAGAAGGACAAGGGCAGGCCCCAGGGCCCCATCTTGGTGCTTCTCCACCTTAATCCTGTCCTGAGCAACTACAATACTGGAGGAGGAGGGAAAGCCCTACCAATCTAGCAGTCAGAACTTAGCACACCAACTGCAAAATAATACAGAGGACTCTCTAGCCCACGGGCCAAGAGGCATAGGTACAATAGAGTCAGAAAGGTAATTTAGGATGCCCTAAGGCTAATTATCATGTCAAATGGGCTTTCAGAGAGGCTCATGGGAGATCTGCACGCACAGTAAGATTCAGGTCAGATAACTGCCAACCGTCCGTGAAAGTGATTCCATGATGACATCTTAACCACGGGGAGGTCCCTATCCGGACACTATAAAACAAGACACAGACCATAACCAAGCTCTCTTTTGCTATGACAAGGGGTCTCGTCATCATCTGTGGCATAGGTATCTTGCTCTGTAAACCTGTATCTTGCTCTTGCTCTATAATCCTATCTTAGTCCCCCTCAATAAATTTCACCTCGTGCTTGCCTTACTTTGGTGTGAATGGTCATTCTTTAGCCAAGAGCATACCAAGAACTGAGAACACAGAATGAGACTGCCAAACCCAACATATGGAGAAAGTTAAGCATTTTTATGACCATCAGCTATGTGATTGCTGAGTAGCAATTATAGCAAAGCAAAGTAGGGGAAATGGCTGGCTATTATCATTATTATTTTTAATTATGCCTGTGCCTTTGCAGAGGTTAGGCCCTTACCACCGTTCTTGCCTTGTTCCCCTTTATTAATTTATAAAGGGCAGTTTCACATCTTGGGGTAAAATATTTCAAATTTCCTTCAAAAGAGTGCCCATCATTAATTAATTACGACTCCCTTAAAATAATTTTTGGAAGATCAATAATTTGTTCCCCAAATGACAGTGATAAACTAGTATCAAAAGTTTCCCAAACTGTTTCTTTGAGTTTGGTAATCACATCCACTGGAATAAAATGTACTGCAGAAAAAGATTATGTTTGCTTGCCCTTTGCCATGGTCCCTCATGCCTACCCTCCTCTTATTTATCTTCAAGCCTTCTACCTCCAGTATTACCCCAGCCAGATCCCCAACTTAATGGCTCTCCTGCTACTTTCTCTAACATCAGCACATTCAAAACATCTATTCTGTCTTTATTGCCATGCTTTTACCTCCCAGGGGAGACGTTCAGCCTTCGGAGTGGGAAAATTCATGCAACATGTAATATTTTAAATTTACTTTTCTGAAGAAAATAGTTCTACCTTTAGTGCTGTAAAAGCTGATATCCTTCCTATGCTATACCTGTATAAAGCAGGTACTGTGCCACAGGTGGGATACCAGTTTTCAACATGAACGGTCCCTCATAGTACATGGAGTTCTATAAATGATTACTTATACTTAATAAAATTATCAAAAATAATTTTAAATAGCGCAATTAGTGAACTCTGAGAATTCAAGAGTTCAGTAAAGAAGATTATTAAACCTAAGTTTTTTAGTTAATATACAAAATAGGGAGAGGAAAATGTTAATAAATTATATAAATGTTAAAATGGATAAGCTCATTAAAAACCCATTACTTCTATTGCAATATCAGTAAAAGCTTAATAGGTTGTGATTATGGGCCAATTTTCCAGCTGAGGCTTCTTGTTCTTGCAAAATGTAAACAGGAAGAAAAAGCAGTTTGACATGAAAATTGTGGTACAACCAGATTTCATCCCAATGAAAAAAATAAGTTAAGCCTAAGCACATTTTTTATTAATCTTTTACACATTTTATGTTATAATATAGATGCAAAATTGTATGTGCATGAGGGGTATGTTTATTTGCACATATATGTGGCCACATATTCTATGCTTTTTATTCTTTTGCTACTTTGATTATGATCTTCATGCAGTATAATGATTATAATATGGACCCTTTCTTCCATTGCTTTCTCAACCACTGCTACTTTAGCAAGTGTTGGAAGTTTTTATTAAACTGCTTGCTGGACAAGAGTTCTCCATTAAGTGATGCTTAGAACAACAAAACAGAACAAACAACAAAAAGTTTTCATTGTTTGTAACTGTACATCACACTCAGCTGTTGACATTTATAATTGAACCAAATTTATGAAGTCTGATTCATTGATTCCTTAAAACATTCTGTCTCCCTAGCTTTTGGTTATTGTCTAACCACAACGTAGCAACTCAAGGGGACTATTTTTTTATATTACCCAAACATGATATCACTACCCACCATCCTTGTATTAAAAAGTATATCATTTTGGTGATACCAGTCTGACAATGTTCTATGATTTTTATTAGCTAATCTTGACACACCACTTAAAGTTTAGTAAAGTCCATAGATAGTATTGAATATATTTTAAGTGTTCCAAATATTACATTTATGGCAAATCTTCACCATTTTAAATACCTTCATTTTATTTGATATATGATGCCAACCTTGGTTGTCACTTTCCAATTCTTTTGGAAACTTCATTTTTGCAACTCTGAATACAACATCACAAAATTTTAATTTTATTCTTATCATCACTATTATCAAAACAAGACATGATGGAGAGAATGTGATAAAATGGTATATATCTCTGTTCTCTATTGTTTCAAAAATTCTTGTGAAAATATTTTCAGTATTTTAAAGTCCAGCATAAATTTAGACTACTATTTGGTTAAAAATACATGGTGTTTTCTGAGCATCAGCTATACAGAAGATGAAACAAAGCAAGAAAGAGATTAACTTCACTTAAATACCTTAAATATATTAGCAACTATTAACAGGAAAGAATTCTTCTATGCAAATCCACTTATCCTCAATATTTGAAAATATTCTAAGGTTAATAAAAGTTTATTCTGTAAGTGTAGAGAACATTACAGTTATTTCACTGTTATAATATTGTTTATACATATTTTTACAGATAAGTGTGTTATAAAATTACACATAAAATAACTTGGGCGATTAAGAATATGTGATTTTGAGGAATCTCTAGTTGGCCATCATGGCTCTCTCACAAATCTATCTCTGTAGAAAGATCAATAAAATTGACAACTAAGAAACTTTTCACCAAGAATATATTAGAGGTAAATATTTAAAAATGTTTTATCTTTCTTATATGTCAACAGCAACACAACAGAAAGTGGAGGGGAAGTAAAAGAACACATTCACACATTCACAACAGCAATGACAGCTATAAAACATTTAGAATTGCAAAATCACATCTAAGAATATGAAATTTTATAAAGAACTCATAGCAAGTATTAACTACATGGAGATGTACACTAAATTTCAGAACTTGAATTTGAAATCTTTTAAATAGTTTAACTATCAACTAAACTTATTAATACACTCAAGGAAAACACAACAGAATTTTTAATAGGAGTAAAATAAGTTTAAATATCATAATAAAGAAAATGTTAAATAATAACCACCCCCCAAATTTAAATAGAAACTATGAGAGAGAGATAAAAAGAGAGGGAGAAAGAGAGAAAAATTTTTGAGCTACATATGGTAAATGAAATTATTTTACATCATGATTGGAATTAAAATAAAAAATATTTGTCCTGGTATAGTCATAAAGATCACAGCAAAACCATATAATTGTTGAGATAGTATTTAATTTTAGGGATATTTTTGATCAGTGGAAAGTATTAATAATCTATTCTGTTCAACAAAGGAATGTTCTATTTATTAATAATTTGTAGAAACAAATTTAAATTCACAAAGTACACAGAAATAAAATTCAAAATTTTTTTTTTTTTTTTTGAGACAGAGTCTCACTCTTTCGCCCGGGCTAGAGTGAGTGCCTTGGTGTCAGCCTAGCTCACAGCAACCTCAAACTCCTGGGCTCAAGCGATCCTTTTGCCTCAGCCTCCCGAGTAGCTGGGACTACAGGCATGCGCCACCATGCACGGCTAATTTTTTCTATATATTTTTAGTTGGCCGATTAATTTCTTTCTAATTTTAGTAGAGACGGGGTCTCGCTCTTGCTCACCCTGGTCTCGAACTCCTGAGCTCAAACAATCCGCCCGCCTCGGCCTCCCAGAGAGCTAGGATTACAGGCGTGAGCCACTGTGCCTGACCCCAAAATTTTTTTATATAAATAAAAGAAAAATCATTACATATACAATTTTAAAATAATTATATTGAATATTTTTATACTGTTTGTATGAAGAAGTCTTTTCTAATTAGAACATGATATTCTACATAATAAAGGTCATATGTAAAGCTAATATCATACTCATGGTAAGAAAACCAAAAGTCTTTTTTCTAAGATAAGGTACAATACAGGATTCCCTCTTGCCACTTCTATTTAACATAGTATTGGAAGTCCTAGCAGAGCAGTTAGGTAAATTAAATAATTGATTCATTAGTAGAATCAAAATTGGGAAAGAAGTAAAATTGTCTCTGTGGATGAGATGATCATATATATGTGTGTTTGTATGCATGTGTGTGTATAACCCAAAAGACTTCATAAAAATCTTATTAGAACTAATAAATGAATTCAGTAAATTTGCAGGATACAAAATGAACATCTAAAAATCAATTCAGTTTCTATATACTAACAATAAACTATATGAAGAAGAAATTAAGAAAATAATTCCATTTACAATAGTATCAAAAAGAATACTTAGAAATAAATTTAACCAAGAAGTTGAAAGACATGTTCACTGAAAACTATAAAACACTGATGAAAGAAATTGAAGAAGACACACATCTCAAGTTCATGGATCAGAAGAATCAATACTATCAAAATGTCCATATTACAAGAAGCAATTTGCAAATTCAATGCAATCCCTACCAAGATTCCAATGGCATTTTTCACAAAAATTGAATAAAACAATCCTAAAATTCATATAAAACCACAAAAGACCCTAAAGAGCTAAATCAATCTTGAGCAGGAAGAACAAAGCTGGAGGCATCACACTTCCTGATTTCAAATCATATTACAAAGCTATTGTAATCAAAACTGAATAGCATTGTCATAAAAGCAGACATAGCAACCAATGGAAGAGAACAGAAAGCACAGAAATAAAATCCACCCATATATAGTCAACTAATCTTCAACAAAGTCTTCAAGAATCTACATTGGGAAAGGATAGTCTCTTCAATATATGATGTTGGGAAAAGTGGATACCCTGAAGCAAAAAAAAAAATTGGATCCTTATTTTACACCATACATTAAAATCAACTCAAAATGAATTAAAAACTTCAACGTGAGACTTGAAACCATGGAATTTCTAGAAGAAAACTTAGGGGAAAATCTCCACGACATTGTTCTTGGAAATGATTACCTGAATATGGCAACTAAAGCAAAGATAAACATGTGGGACTGCATCAAACTAAAAAGGCTTTCCACAACAAAGGAAATAATGAGCAAAATAAAAAGGCAGCTTACAAAATGAGAGAAAAATCTTTGTAAACCACATATATCTGTTAAGGGGTTAATATCCAAAGTATACGAGTAATTCATACAACTCAGTGAAAGAACAATCTGATTAAAAAATAGGCAAAGGATTTAAAGAGATATTTTTCAAAAAAAGATGTACAAATGGCCAACAGGTATATCAAACGGTGCTCAATATCATCAGGGAAATGCAAATCAAAATCACAATAAGATATCACTCTATACACATTAGGATGGCTATTATCAAAGATTCAAAGATAGTAAGTGTTGATAAGGATGTGGAGAAAAGAGAATACTCAGATATTTTTGATGGGAATGAAAATTGATACAGTCATTAAGCAATATGGAAGTTCCTCAAAAAATTAAAAACAGAACTATATATGATCCAGGAATCTCACTTCTAGGTATACATTCAAAGGAAATAAAATCATTATCTTGAAGAAATCTGTGTACTCCCATGTCATTGCTGCATTATTCACAATGACCACGATATGGAAACAACCTCAGTGTCCATGAATGAATGAATGAATGGATGGATGAAAAAATGTGGTATTTTATACATACACACACACACACACACACACACACACACACACAGGGGAATATTATTCAGTCTTAAAAAAAGGAGATCCTGCCATTTGTGACAACATGGATGAAACTAGACAACATTATGCTAAGTGAAATAAGCTAGACACAGAAAGACAAATATTGCATGACCTCACTTATATGTGGAATCTAAAATAGTTGAACCCATAGAGAGTAGTGGGTGACTTACCAGGGGCTGTGGTATGAGGCGGGTGGGCAGGGAATGAGGAAATGTTGGTCAAAGGGTACACATTTACAGTAGTAAATTGAATAAGGTCTGGAGATCTAACTACTATAGTTAATGATGACACATTGTATACAATCAGCTCTCCATATCCACAGATTCCATATCTGCAGATTCAACAAACCATGAATTGAGGAATAATGGCCAGTAAACATATAAAAAAATGCTCAACATCTCTAATAATTAGAGAAATGCAAATCAAAACCACAATGAGATATCACCTAACCCCAGTGAGATTGGTCTCTATGAAAAACTCCCAAAACAAGAAATGTTGGCAAGGATGTAGAGAGACAGGAACACTCTTACACTGCTGGTGGGACTGCAAATTAGTGCAACCTCTGTGGAAAAGAATTTGGAGATACCTCAAAGAGCTAAAAATAGAAATACCATTCGATCCAGCAATAGCACCACTAGGCATCTACCCAAAAGAGCAAAAGATATGCTATAATGGAGACATCTGCAGCCGAATGTTTATGGCAGCACAATTTACTATTGCAAGGATGTGGAAACAACCCAAGTGCCTGTCAATTCATGAGTGGATTATTAAAATTTGGTATATGTATACAATGGAATATTAATCATAAGAAACGACAGTGATCTAGCACCTCTTATATCTTCCTGGATTGAACTTGAGCCCAGTATCCGAAGTGAGGTATCACAAAATCGGAAGAATGGACTCCACTTGTACTCGCCATCAAATGGTACTAACTGGTGAACACTAGGGTACTCACGTGGCAGTACTATTCTCCATTGATTAGGAGGATGGGGGTGGGGAGGTAAACCACAAGGACATGGGGAGCATTGTAGAGGGGAAGGGCATGCCTCTAACATTCGATTGGGTGAGGCAAAGACATAAAATGTAACCATAATGTTTGTACCCTCATAATACCCTGAAATAAAAAAATATATATATTAACAGTCTGGAGAAATATAAACATCCTTGAAACACATATAGCTGAGACTGAAGGAATGTAAAGGGCATCTCAGGAGCAAAAAACAGAGCAAATTGAAAACTCATGTGCTAAGAGGAGATGGTGCTGATGCTGACCTGTAGAGGTGGAGATGATTTACTAATTTTAATAATGGAGGGGCCCAAGTTATATTTGTAATTGATGTGTGACTCGCACACAATCAAATATGCAGACCTTAAGTGCTCAATAAATTTTGACAATTGTTTAACCTTGTCTCCATCACACAGAGCAAGATATAGAATATTAGGGACTTGTTTTTAATTGCCACTCGAGTGCTGGAAAAGAGGCCTTTTGTCTTTACAAAGTTGGAACCAAGACCCCAGCATACAGCCAGGGACTCTTAAAAGGCTATACCCTCTGTGAAAAGGAAGTCTAGAAAAAATATTCCCTGTGGCACCAGAAAGTGTTAAGGAATTTTGTCTGACTTGGTCGTGAGGGTGGGGAATGGGAGGAATCTTCCTAAAAATCTAGACTCTTTCACAAGTGCTTAGAGTTTGACTTGATACTACCAGTTTGGTTTAGGAACCATAAACTGAGAAATTAACTTAAAAAATAGCCCCAGACTTGTTCAAATCTTGCTTCAAACCAACCGCTTCTTTTGCTTTCTCTCTCTCCCCCTGCTTCCTACCTCATCCCTTTCCTTCTTTTCCTACTTTAAGTAAATTCTAATAGAGACAGAGTGAAAATCAGGGCAATTTGACCATGGACTGAATATTGTTGATACTAAGCAATCATTAGTTTACTATTATTATTATTATTAAAGAATCCTTTTAAAATAAATATACATTGAAGTGAAATGGTATGCCATCTGGAGTCTGCTTTAAAATAATCCAGTGGGGCACAATGGTACATACCTGTAGTCCTAGCTCCTTCAGAGGCTGAGATAGGAAAATCAGTTGAGCCCAGGAGTTCGAATCCAGCCTTGGCAACATAGTGAAACTCTATCTCTTAAAAAAATAAAATAATCTAATGGAGAGAGATGGATGTTGGGTGGGGATATATGGATGAAGTAAGATTGGCTGTGTATGGATAATTGTTGAAACTGGGGAATATATACATGGGAGTTCATTATACTGTTCTTTTTACTTTTTTACATGTTTAAAATTTTCCATTAAACAAGTAAAGGAAAGTGCTCTTAGGGTAGTAATAGAAGCAAATGTGAAACCTCTGTGGAGAGACACACCCTCAACCCAGCCCTTCCCATAGGATATAATTTCAAGCAGAAATAAATAATCCTCAATTGTGGTGGATGATTTCAAGATATGTCTATCAATAAAAGATGGATTAAGCAGATAAAATGTTAGAAGATTTGAACAACACAATTAAAGCACTGTAGGTCAAATCCCTCCACCCCTGTTACAGAATACTGGTATTATTTAAGCCCTCACAGAATATTTACAAAAGCTCAAAATGTCCTAAGCCCTAAACCAGGTTCTCAATAAAATTCAAAAATTGGCTGTAGAAAAACCATATTCTCTTGTCATAATCCAGTTAAGTTGAAGATTAGTAACAAAAATATCCCTCTCTTATATACAACTGTTGTGTATCCATAATAATTAACAGTTTAAAAAGAATACCCCTTTTTGGTGTTTGGAAATCAAGTTGGAATTATTCACTTTCTCCATACCACCACTTCCAATTTAAATGTGCTCATGTGGACTTGTATTTTTAGATTAGCAGTAGTTTTATAAATACTAGATTGTCCTATTTAGCACTGGCCAAAAATGTTAGTTGTAACTTTTCATAGCTGTTTCCCTAGCCCATGGTGTAAGCCTGCCATATGATAATAATGCAATACAGGACTTCTCAGATATGAATCAATGTAATTAGTTACACATTCACCTGTTCTTGTTTCTGCACATAGGTAAGCATCTAGGCTGTAAATTCCCATTAAATTTAGCTACAAATGTAGCAAAATATATGGCTACAGATCTCTATATATTATACTAAATTAAACATAGCTGAATTTGCAGCTAGTAATTTGCTGAGTCAATTGTTCTTTCCATTGTTAAAATAGAATTAAAAGTTAAAAGAATTAGAAGTTAGCCAGATGTGATGGCAAGCACCTTGTCCCAGCTCCTCAGGAGGATGAGGTGGGAGGATCACTTAAGCTGAGGAGTCCAAAGCCAGCCTGGGTAACAGAGTGAGACCGTGTCTCTTAAAAAAAAAAAAAAGAATTTAAAAGTTAAAGGTAAAAGTTTCTGGCCTTACTGAATATCTACTGTGTGGAAGACACAGATCTAGACATGGGGGTGCAGTAGGGGTGTTGACACTGTCTTCGCCCTCAAGACAGTTAATGGTTTATCTTAACTGAGATTTCAATTTTTTTTTTTTTTTCAAGAGACGGAGTCTTGCTTGGTCATCCAGGCTGGAGTGCAGTGGCATGCTCATAGCTCCCTTTAAGTTTAAACTCCTGGGCTCAAGGTATCCTCTTGCCTCAGCCTCCCAAGTAGCTGGGACTACAGGCGTGCATGAGATTTCAAATGATAATTCTTACCTTGAGCTGAAGTGTTCTGAGGGGAAAGCCTATGTCTAGTCCTGAGAAGAAAAACCCTGAAGTTCCCTTAAGTGGTGAAAAAGAAATATGAAAAATTTGGTAGTTTAAACATTTTATGTTACTAACCACTTTGGTTTTAACTAAAGTGAAATCCTAAGAAAAACATTTTATGAGGTTTGTTTTAGTGTGGATTATAGGGTTTTGAACACTTGGGCAAGAGTATAGAGGACATTGAGAACATAATTTGTGTTTGTAAGAGAAGTAAGTGTAGACATTTTTAACTATGGTTAATCAGTATTAATTTCTGTGTGCTTAGAAGGAGCCAGGGGAATGTGCTGACTGAACCTCAGTACAGTGGCAAGTTTTACATTGAACACTTGACATCAGTGGCTGGTCATGCCACTGTGTATCCCCAACATGTTGGTTTTCTGCCAGATACAAAGAGAGGGACAGGAAAGCTACAAACCTAGAGACATTCTTAATAGCAACATCAGCATTTTCTAACAAAAGAGGGGAGAAATGCTGCTTTGATGAATTGAGATAAGCTATAAATAAAGAATGCACAAAATGGACCACACACTGGCTGATAAACTGATATATCCTTACCCTAAGAAATTTTAGACTTCAGTCCTGTTTGTTCTGTCTTTTTGTATCCTAAGTGATATATCTGATTCTTATTTGGAAATTCTTACAGCTCAAAAATCTCCTCTGCAGATTCCCTGAAGGATTCTATAGGGAAGATTACTAACCTTTATCATACAACCTTTCACACTTGTTTTTGTAATTCTTATTTACCTCTCTATAAATGAACAATATGGCTATATGATTCTTCAGGCAAGTTACTTAATCTCTCTCTCTTTTTTTTGCTGTTAAATATTAACTGCATCAGTTGTCCTGAGGATTAGGTGAGATAATTCTTAGCACAGAGTAAGTACTTGGTAAATAAGAGTTACTATTATTATTATCTCTCTTTAGCCAGGCTAAGGTCTTAGAGGGCAGTACCCTTATATTGTTCTTTGTATCTTCTGCAAGTCCTTAACTGAGTTGTCCCAGAATCAATAAAAAATGTTTAATATTGTTGCCTGATTTCTTGAGTCTTGGTGGTATATGTAAGATAGACTTTTTTACACTAGGCCTCTTTGAACAGTTTCAAAGAGATGCTTTGGATTCCAAAAGCATTTGATTCAACTTTTATCTGTAAATTTTAACTATTAAAAAAAAACCCAGAAATCTAATATGTGAACTCAAATGTTATAAAACAGAACTTTAAATAATAAAGATTTATTATAGTAACATGCTGCAAAGTTTATCATTTTTATACTTTTCCCATCATCTCTCTTTAATTAATTGAAGGTGATCCTGATATTGAAGGATAAACTATTTGAAAATAAAAACAAACTACAAAACAAGAGCTTGTGACCATTTGCAAATATTTTTCTCCATAGATTTTAATAGTGTATGATCAAAGCAAAATATAAAAATAAATAGATATAGGAATGCAATTGAAATGTATAACCCCTGCTTTTGTTGTTTTATATTAATCAGAAGAGGCTTTTGTTGTCATTGATTGATTTTTATAATGAATTCATTCTATTAACATAAATTTTAAAAAATGCATCTGTTCTAATTAAGTGTGGATTTATTTACTTTTGGAAAGAACAGATATTTATAAATAACTTACCTATTTGTGTATTTGATAAGCATTTGTTATATAGTGTTATGTAATAAGCATTCTGTTCTAGGCAAATGATATAGGTTTGACAGGCTACAACTGAAAGTCGGGCTAAACACAAACCTGTTGTGTTTCCACATACTCAGACATTTAGAATAATAAAGACTTCCTTGCTTTAAGAATACTTTGAAAACCACTGACTTGTAAAGTGTCCTATGTCTTTGGGTCAGTTGACTCTCACTCTTGCTTTTGCAGAGGTCCAGCAGGAGTAAGAGCCCAAGCTCTGGACAGAGATGGAAATCTGGTAGAAGATTTTGTATTTGATGGAGGAGTCGGGGATATCGGAAATCGCATTCTTCACGTGAGAAATGCGCCTTCCCCTGCTGCCACTTCTTCCATTGCAATTTCTGAAATGATTGTGGATGAAGTACAACAAAGATTTGAACTGTAAATAATGCAAGGAGCTAGGTATGCATTGTAATCTCCATGTCAGCAACAAGAATGTACTAATTGCGTTCTTTAAGAAAACAGTTTTTAAAAAATCTCATTTTTAGGTCAGAGATAATCACTGAATTGTTAAAATGATGTAACATAGAGTAATAATTTTTTAAAAATGAAAGTCCATACTCTTTTGTGTGTGTGAATAAAGAGGCAAGATACAGTTGTATCTGTCCGGACTCCCTCACTTTGTTAATGACCTGTCCTTACCAACCATGGTCTAGAGAACATTTGACTTTTTCAGAATTTGGGGAAAGATGGCATAAAATATTGGTTATTCCCTTAAATCAGCTTTTGGCTTTATAATATCTAAACTTTTTGTCTCCCCTAGATAAGAAAATATAGTATAAGTTTTGTTCTTTTAATTTTGCAGATTCATGGAAAAGCTCATGTTATTTAGAGCAACAATATTTGTATTTGGAAATTAAAGATTCTTGATTTCAAGAAAACACATGAAATTTCACATTTTTAAGTAGTTTGAGTAAGATTCTATCTTAGCTATAATATTTGTAAGAATTAACTTTGTAAAACAAACTCAAAGCCTCTATTCTCAGTCTCTTTATAACTGATGTGGTATGGTGAATCACTAAATCTAGACAGCAGTATACTATAAATGGTTGTTGCCTACTCTTTAGTCTTTGGTGGTTGAGAAACTAGAAGAACTTAGAACTGATAGGTTTTTATGAGAGCAGTTTTAGAATCCTGACACGGATATATAGAAGTCTGTAATTTTAAAAAGTTATTTATCTATTGTATCACTGTTCTGTAGTCACACTAGGATTCTCAAAATGTTGGCCAAGGTCACTAATGATTCATACTTACTTGGTTTTTCAGGGTTCCTATAAGTTTTTATATGAATATTTCTCCATTTTTGGTAAATATCTAACTTTGAGGCATTCACTTTTATAAACCGCAAAAGTGCCTTACATTTATCTGTAATTCATAAAAATTTTAAGTTGGTTCCCAGTGCCATACTGTATACTGTATATATATATATGTGTATGTGGTATCTGTTGAATTAATTCTTATAATTTAGAAAGTTGGAAAATAGAAATGTGAATGAAATTGTGGTGACCTGACTGGGGAACTTCAGTTACAGAACCACATTTAGATGAGGCATTTTCATCTATCTTTCTCATGTGCTCTCTCAGTATTCATCTTTTACTCTTCGTATTTTTTTTCCTATTATCTCTCCAAAGCTGTGTGATGAATAATTACACAAAGATGTGCGATTTTCTTGATGGGAAAACACTTTTGTTTTCTTCCTTTTCCTTTCATTTCAAGTGTTGGTGATAACGTTGATTGAGCTACCTCATCTATTAATTTGAAGGTCTACATATCATCAGCTCATGTCCAAGAAGTACACATCCTAGGTAAATAGAATAGGCAGTTATTCAACACTTGGGATGATTGTATTGAAAGCATTCAGAAATCATTCACAGAAGAAACAAGCCTAATGGTTCTTCATAACGGCTAATTCCTGGAGGAAATGCAGTACACAGGATATTTTTCTGTTCCATTACAAGACTACTAAGAGATGGAAAGTTTTATAATTGTCTATTTCATCAACAGGAAGATTACATACATACTAAGCTGTGAAAAACTGAAATGTTAAAAATAACTGTCCTAATTGAAGTAATCTTCATTCCATTCAAGTCTGTGCTATACCCCCCAAAAATACAAGTGAAAAATTTGTTGAAAGTGTTCTGAATATGTAGGTTGTAAAACATTTTATATTTATGTCCATAGGATTTTGTTGTTTAATACTGATACAATATTTAAAGGCTTTGTGTATTTTTGAGAGAAGAAAATGTATATTAATATTAAAACATTTTAATGAGCTTTGATGTTGTGGAGAACATATTTTTTAGTTCTGTAAAAACTTCTACTCAAATAAATTTTCTGTGTGTAAAACATAAACTGTTTTCTTTAGATCACAGCCAATCTTAAAAAAAAATCAAAACATTTCTGTATTTGTGCATAATATAACAATGAGGTAGAGTAGTTTATATTTTAAGTAAAAAGTGGAGCATTTACATTTTTGGTGTTTCATGTTATAGAACTTAACACTTTTATCCACCCATACATATGTGTATCAAAGTCCTTCCCTTGATCCTCTCAGAGTTTGCACTGTTTGGGGAGTTGCCTTTACTGTTGGCAGAGTTCCACTTCCCCTGAGGCCATTTGGAAATCTGCCCACTAGCCTGTGGGATAACCTTAACTCTTAGAACTTTCTTCAAAGGATGGTGGTGAGAGTGGTGTATACTGCCAGGCTCTGGCATATGGGAGTTTGTCGGGCCTTTTTTTGGAGGCTGTCCAACCCTGATGGCTGTGCCTGTGAACATGGGAGACAACGTGTCTACATTGCTTAAGGGCTGGCTCTGCCTTCCTAGGCCCTTGATCTGTGTCTAGACTTCTTGGTCCATGTTTCCTCATCTTTCTGAGCATATACTATTTATTATCTAAAGATCTTGTAAACATTTTTTTTTTTTTTTGAGACAGAGTCTCACTGTGTTTCCCGGGGCAAGTGCCGTGGCGTCATCTTAGCTCACAGCAACCTCAAACTCCTGGGCTCAAGTGATCCTACTGCCTCAGCCTGCCGAGTAGCTGGGACTACAGGCATGTGCCACCATGCCCGGCTAATTTTTTTTTTCTGTATTTTTTTAGTTGTCCAATTAATTTCTTTCTATTTTTGGTAGAGACGGGGTCTCGCTCTTGCTCAGGCTGGTCTCGAACTCCTGAGCTCAAACAATCCGCCCGCCTCTGCCTCCCAGAGAGCTAGGATTACAGGCGTGAGCCGCTGTGCCCGGCCTTCTTGTAAACATTTTGAGGAGCAATTGTGAAGTCAGTCACTAAGTTTTTCTGATACACATAGGGAGTTTTTGAAATTCTTCATCAGTATTTAAGGTGGAAGGGTGGGTGAAAGGACAGGGTGAAGTGGTTGGGAAAGCAAAAGATGCTTAGAGATGTTTTCAAATAGTTCATACCCATTAAAGAGTTTAAGAATGAAAATAAAATCCCAAAGCCCTGAAAGGAAGAACAATGTTGACACCAACCAACTCTACTTTTCTGGCCTCAAATCCTGGAAATGATTGTGTTCTTTTTGTTAAGTGCTATTATTTTCTGTTAAGGGAAGGGTCTCACATCAGAGTTACCTTATTTCTTTCGTTCTTTGGATAAAATTAGAAATTTTACCCTTTAGATGTGGCAAGAGAGGTGTGTAATGGTATGCCTTGGGTTGCCCAGGGAGCCCAACTTTGAATTTAGAGAAAGCCCTGAGGGACAGTGTTAACAGAGAGACTTCTCTCACTAGAGAACCTTGACTTTCAGCCAAGTTCTGCTTAAAACTGTATCTTAAGAATAAACTCTTTCGACTTCGTTGGTCTGAAAGAGTGATGGAGTAGAATGAAACAGCTACAGTAGTGGTGGTTTCTTTTACGCCTTTCAGATTTAATTTACTTAAATTTGTTCACTGTGAATATAAGAGGTGTCCTATGGGGATATCAGTTTATGAACTAGGGCAGTTTTGGATCTCTGAGTAGGATTGGGGCAGGCTTTCCAAACCACACTGGCCACATACCAATTGCTTTTTCCCAAGATGCCTAGATCTTTAAACTTTATTGCCTATCTTTTTCTTACATTCTTGATCGATCAATCCAGCTGGGACATGTACAAAGTTCTGCTTGCGTGGATTCTTCTGAACATTCAGAACCAAGCATGTTGATTACAGGCCAAAAGGAAAAGGTTGTCCAACTTTGTGCTTTGGAATTGGGGGATATAAAGATGCTTTTTGCTTTTACTTTGTTAAAATTTTGTGGTTGGTAGTGAATTTTTTTTTTTTTTTTATGGTAGGCACAAGTTCTCACTATGTTGCACAGGCTGATCTTGAATTTCTGGTCTCCAGCGATCCTCCTGCCTCAGCCTCCCAAAGTGCTGAGATTATAGGAGTGAACCACCACTCCTGTAATGAATTTTTACATGACAGTACTTTTAATGAATTTTTTAACATACTTTTATTCTTTCTTTAATTTTTCTTTACAGAGTCTTGCTCTGTGGCCACGGGTAGAGTACAGCAGAGTCATTGTAGCTCACTGCAACCTCCTAGGCTCAAGTGATCCTCCTGCCTCAGCTTCCTGAGTAGCTGCGACTACAGGCACACGCCATGACGCCCAGCTAATTTTTCTATTTTTTGTAGAGATTGGGTCTCACTCTTGCTCAGCCTGGTCTTGAACTCCTGAGCTCAAGCAATCTACCTGCCTTGGCCTCCCAGAGTGCTAGGATTACAGGTGTGAGCCACTGTACCCAGCCTGAACATAATTTTAATTTAGACTTCTCTCCAAAATTACTTGGTAAGTTTTCTGGAATTAAAGAAAGAAAAAGCCTAGTATTTAATGTCATTTTAGAAAAGTTGACATGATTTAAGAATTTCAAGGTTCTACCAGCATTTCCAATTGAGAGAATAATACTTTCCTATAGAAAGAGCATATAGTGATGGCATTTATTCTAAGAACGGATATGCTAGGTGAGAACCACAGGCTTGAAGGGAATCTGGAAGGTTATTCTAGGTTATTTAAGTAGCTTCCAGGAGTAGCAATAGGAGTTTTTAAGAGGGTCACACCAATGGATCACACCAAAGGATCACACTATTTTTTCCTAAGTAGAAACTCAATGTGGATTTCATCAAAAAACTAAAGTTTGATTATCAGTGAATAGATTATAGTATTGTAATCATAAAAACACTTTGTTGTGGTTTAGTGGTATAAATGAGCATATGCCACATTTCCTACTCCTGAGGGAGGAGGTTTGGGTTTGGTATACTATTTTGGGTTCAGTTGCAGAGAATAGAATCCCTTCTAGCTAGTTAAAAAAGAATAAATTTATCCTGAGGCATACAAAATCATTAGAAGGCTGATGTAGTAGCCTCTAGGTTGAGCTTTCAGGAACAAGTTCCAAAGCCACACCACAGAACCAAGCCACCAAGAGAGCAGTTTCAAAACAACTATGTTCCACAAACAGGGAACTGCCACACAGCGAGTCTAGCCATTGCTGCTGCTGCACAAAACTAATGACTGAATGATGCTTGCCAGCAGAAATATCAGAATTGCAGCCTCTAACTCACTTCTGCCTTCGAGATCTCAATCCTGTGTAATTGATAGGCTCTACCTAAATCATATTCAGAACCCTGGCTGCAAGGGAATCTAGGAAATACGGCTTTTAGCTTTCCAGTCTCTGAGTTAGTAGGAGGGTAGAATGTATGTTGCCTGCTATATACTATATCCATCACACCTACTAATTAGGCACAAATAATAAACACCTTAGGCAAATTACTATAATTGTTAACACTTTGGGGCAAACAGGTCAGTATCTGTCTTATTTCTTTTCTCCTTACCAAGTTCCCTATTCTGTGATCAGGATCAACACACACAGATGATTGCTGACAAACACACCCCTGGCTGGGAGCTGTACTGAAAAGATTATGAATACATTCGTTGTTGACAGAACTTGATAACTGTCAGAACATGGAAGGATTTTATTGCTATCCCATAAATAACAAGAACTTGAATGATGCCTTTTCCTTTCACCTTTATTGTAAGAGTTGGTGTCTGGAACAGCTACTTCCTCACAAAAAACGATTTTCCATCAGGTAGTGGTGGCAGTATCTGGAGGACCTCAGTGTCATCTTCATACCCCAGAGCACCAGGAAATATTATGTCTGTTCAACAGCGGATTGTATGTAGCATATAAACACAGTGTTGTTTTTTTTGCCTTTTTTTTTTAGTGGGGGGCACAATAAATCAATCTTTTGGAATTTCATACAAAATTATAGTTTCTCTTGGGATGACATTTTTGGTATGCTGTCTCTTGCAGGGGGTTGGGCTTCTGGTCGTGAGCCACCCATAAAAGGACGTCTGTCTGAGTGCCTGCTCCATCTTCTTTCAGGCAGGTGGACCGTAAGAGGACTAGAGTTAGCTGTGGCATTGCTTTGGTTTGCTACTGATTGGCAGCACTTGTAGCTTTAAATAAATTGAGGAAGTATGAGAGAGTAAATGGGAGAGATGTTGAGTAAGTCCTTCTT
Source organism: Avahi laniger (assembly GCA_963575035.1). Classification (NCBI taxonomy): domain Eukaryota; kingdom Metazoa; phylum Chordata; class Mammalia; order Primates; family Indriidae; genus Avahi; species Avahi laniger. The sequence continues at coordinate 11,102 of CAUYSK010032684.1, read as the reverse complement.
GAAAATGTTTTTCAGTGGGAGAATATTAGTGGTAAAGTTTTAACTGCCTTTTAAAACTTAAAATGTGCTTGGGTTATTAAAATTATCTCCCAAAAGCCTTTCTAAATTCAAAAGCAACAAGCAAAATTACTATCAAATTATTATGATAATTAGCATGTTAATTTCAGTTCAAATTTATGATTGACCTTTTTGTTATATATACATAGGCCTCCTTATAGTATCAGTGTGTTTAATATTTTCATTTTTTAACACTTGAAGCAAATGTTTATAATCAGGCTGGAAATTTTTCCTTTAAAAAAATATCTTTTAGGCTATGCACAGTGGCTTATGCCTGTAATCCTAGCACTTTGGTAGGCTGAGATGGGAGGATCATTTGAAGCCAGGGGTTCAAGACCAACCTGGGCAATATATCAAGACCCCATCTCTACAAAAAATAAAAATGAGCCAGGTATGGTGGTTTGCACCTGTAGTCCTAGCTACTGGGGAGGCTGAGCCAGGATCCCTTCGACCCAGGAGTTTGAGGTTGCAGTGAGCTATGATTGTGCCACTGCACCACTCTAGCCTGGGTGACAGAGTGAGATCCTGTCTCAGAACAAACAAACAACAAAAAATGGTGCCCTTTTTAATTAATCAATGTTTTTAATGAGTATCATATTCATATGACTGAAAATTCAAAAGTCACAGAAAGGTACATGGTGAAAAGTCTCCCTCTCTTACCCAGCCACCTAGTTTTTGATCTTTGTGGCAACAAAAATCTCTGTAGCCTTGCAGAGAAATTGTACTTATTTAATAAAATACTTATGTGATAAAATACTATATACTTACCTAATAAAATACTGCCTTTTTTATATGCAAGTGGTACCACACTCTACAGTACTATACTATATATCCTGTTTTTTTCAATATCCTGCATTATATATTGGAGGACATTCACAAAGGCCTGGTTATTCTTAAATAACTTTATATGTTTTGATGTATGGATTTACTATTTTTTATTGAACCAGTCCCCAATTCCAACTGATGATTATTTAAATTGTTTATTTCTAGAGGGTTTTTTATTTTGTTTTTGCTATAACAATACTGCAAAGAATAACCTTGTCTCTAAGTAATTCTACATATGAGCGAGTATACCTACAGGAAATATTCCTAGAATTTTCTAGGTCAAAGGGTATATACTTTTGAAACTGGTATACATATTATCTAGTTGCCCTTGACAAAAGTTGAAACAATTTATACTCCCATCAATAATATATTAGAATGCCTCTTTCCTCATATCTTCACCATCATAGTGTATAATCAAACTTTTCGGTCTATGCTATTAATATTTTAATAGGTGAAAAATGATAACTCAGTATAACTTAAATTTACATTTTTAAAAATGAGTGAAGTTGAGCATCTTCAATATGTTTAAGAAACATTTATATTTTTTTCTGTGAACTCCCTTTTCATATTCTTTTTCCTTTTTTAGTTTTAGTCTTATTAATTGATAGGAGCTTTTCTATATGTTAGGGAAAGTAACTTCAAAAATGAGTTGCATGGAGGGGCGCGGTGGCTCACGCCTGTAATCCTAGCACTCTGGGAGGCTGAGGCGGGCGGATTGTTTGAGCTCAGGAGTTTGAGACCAGCCTGAGCAAGAGTGAGACCCCGTGTCTACTAAAAAAATAGAAAGAAATTAATTGGACAGCTAAAAATATATAGAAAAAATTAGCTGGGCATGGTGGCTCATGCCTGTAGTCCCAGCTACTCAGGAGGCTGAGGCAGAAGGATCGCTTGAGTCCAGGAGTCTGAGGTTGCTGTGAGCTAGGCTGACGCCACGGCACTCACTCTAGCCAGGGCAACAGAGTGAGACTCTGTCTCAAAAAAAAAAAAAAAATGAGTTGCAGATATATTTTCCAGTTTGTCATATGCCATTAGGCCTATCTGGAGGTGATGTTTTTTGCCATACATTTTTAAAAAATCAAATTTATCAATTTTCCAGATTTTGTGTAATAGTGAAAAGGTCCTTTGCACTCTGAGGTTATAAACAAATTATTTTCTCGTTTTATATTTTACATTTAAATCTCTGACATATCTGGAGTTTATCTGAGTGTAGAGTGCAGGATATGGATCCAACATTTTTTTCTAGATGGCCCATTTGTCTGGTTGGGAAACTTTTCACTGCTGTCATTCTTGGATTATTTTCCACATGCACGTGGATCAAATTTCTGTTTGCCTAGCCCAGAGATCACAACTCAGATGCCTGTAGAGACTAGGCAGGTTACATAAAAGGGTGAAGAGTGCCAGGTGGAGAGTATAGCCAACTGGAAATGGGACAGCATACTTTTCTAAACAGGGCAGCCACTACCCAGTGTCTGCTGATTATTCCCTTGCCCGAATGCAGCAGGGCCCAGTGTTGCCAGATCTTTGTCAAGTGAAGATGGAAATACAGATTTTTATATGAAACCTCTTGATTTTAAAATGTTAACAATTTAAAAATTTTAAGTACAGCCTTAGCTAAACAAAATGTGTTGTCAGGCCAGATTTGGCTCAGAAAAGCTTTCCAATATCCTTGGCCAAGAATGAAACTTCTCACTAACAACTTTACTCTCCTATGAGAAAATACAGTCACAGCCTAGTAATCTGACATTCTAGTAGTTTATAGCTGGGGTCTAGGAATAGGAGAGAAAATAAGGACCCTCTATATAAGCCAAAGTCTTTGCGCTCACAGACTGAAAAATTAATTGGAGAAATACAAGGGTTTTACTGTACTACCTTTTATCCCAAGTACATGGGAATGGATGTGGCCATTTATTAGAGGACATTCTTGACTTAGTGGATACTTGGATTAGAAAAATGATCTCTTAAGTTTTCCAACTTTGTCTTACTGATTTTGCCAAAATGACAAAATGGTGCATGATTTGGGGAGAATAATTGTTTAGCTACTGATCCTGGAACTGAATTGTAGCACTGAGTTATTTTTTGCACTGTGTTCTTCCTTTCCCTTCCTCACTGCTGGTGGCTGAGGTCAGGGAGTAAATAACTCTCTTTTTTACAACCTGTTAAAAATCATGTGCTCAGCATCTTTAGAGGGATGAATCTGTGGTAATGATGTAGTTTCCAAAGTCTATGCCTCTTTAATTCAGAAAAGCTTAAGGTCTGTAGATCTTTTCTGGGTTGCTAATGGAGTGTAAGTGCATCCCAGGGGTGGATCCAGGTTTTGCAGTATCCGAAGCCTGCACAATTTGGAGACATGATAAAGAAAATTTCTTTTGAAAGTTTTACAAAAACGTTATCATTCTGTAAACACACAGGTTCGTGCAAGTCAAAGATCTTTAAGTTCAAGCTTGATCAACATGATTGTCTTCTGCCTCTTCTGGCCCTACCTCCGTGTGCTTTCCATGCTTCGGTCCCCACACCACCACCCTATGAAACAGTTACTATCTCCTATATAGTAACTATATGCTACATATAGTATACACTTTGTATACACATAGAGTACATATATAAACAAAGAAGCCAAGTAGAGCACAAATACGTTAAATACTGTGTCCAGCCTGAATGCCCGTATTCTCTCCAAATCCCTGTACTGCTACGCACGACTGCAGTCCTGGGACTCAGGCGCGCCAAGAGTGGCACGGAGTCAGGATTGCCTTAGGAAGGTCAAGAGAAGGGAGCATATGCATAAATTGGAGAGTCTCTCTGGAACAGGCCCCCTGCAAAGTCCCCGGGAGAGGTGGACTCCCCTCCCCCCTGAGCCCCCGACCCCCGCACCCCAGCGCCTGGCTGGCGCCTCTGCCCGCTCCGCGGCGCGCATGCTCCATGCAGGACTTCTCCGGCGACTCGGGATAATGAGCGCTGGGCCGAGGGGGCGGGCCAAGCCGCCACTGCTGGGACCCGGCGCTCGGCGGCGGCCCCGGGGCGCTCAGCTCGGCTGCTGAAGGGGCGGCGGTGGCCGGCACCGTGCGCGCCAGAGTGGGGCTGGCTCTCCCGACGCGCAAGCCCGGTCGGCCCCCAGGGCCCTCTGGAGGTGACTCGGCCGGGCCGGGCCGGGCGGCGGTGTCGGCTGGGAGGGCGGGGATGAGGCGATGAGGAGACGAGCAGCCGCCGCCGCTCACCGCCCGCCGCGGCCGTAGCGGGAGTCGGGCGGGGGCCAGGCCAGCGGTACCCCGCCGGGCTGCGAACCCAGACAAAGGAGGCGGAGCCGCCCGAGCAGCGGGCCAGCGCCGCGGGGAAAGGAGGTCGTCCGAGCTCGCGGGCCGCCGCGCTTCCTCTCCCTGCGCTGCGCGGGGCGAGGGCCGCCCGGCCGAGGAAGCCGCCTCTGGGGCCCCCGCCCGCCCGCCGGCGCCGCCTCCGAGCCGCCTCGGCCGTAGCCTCGGCCCGGGCGGGAGGCGGCGGCCGCCGGCGAGGCGAGGCGGCCCGCGCCCTGCCTGTCAGGCCACCGGCCCGGCTCGGCCCGTGGGCCGCCCCCGATGCGGAGGCGCTGCCGCTGGGGCCATGCAGCAGGCGCCGCAGCCTTACGAGTTCTTCAGCGAAGAGAACAGTCCGAAATGGCGGGGACTGCTGGTCTCGGCCCTGCGGAAGGTCAGTGCTGGGGCCGGGGCGGCCGCGGGGACCGAGGGAGGTGCCGGGGCGGCGTCGGCGAGCGGGCGGCAGACGGGCGGGGTGCCCGGCCCGCGGCCCCCTGAGATTCTAACGGGGAGCAGCTCGTCCTCCCAGTATCGAGTCCCCAGGGCCGAACTGTTGCTGTTTGGCTGGCTACGGGGGTGCTCATAATTGCCTGTTGCATCCAGAAGGACGTATTCTCAAGTTTTTTTTTTGCCTTCCGGAAGGAAGGTTTTGTTATGATCATAAAACTGGATTTCATGTTGCAGTTATTTCGTCAGGCAACTTCCGCCGTTGACCAATTTGTTGTCCTCAGGCTGGATTCGGGCAGGAGAAAGTCCCGCTGGTATTTAGACAGTTTCTAAAACAAAAGCACATTTTCAGGCCGGGTAATTACTTTTAATTAAGTTCTTTGGGAGTGTTCCCCCTAGGCAATTTGCTTGTCAAGGGTGTCCACTCACTTATGAGGCAATGATTTTTTTGTAACATGGATGTTTCACATGTGTGAAATGTCAGTGACTCATAATATTCGTATTCATTTTACAGTTCTTTAGGTAAATTTAAAGCGCCTCTCCACTTCCTGCAAAAAGATGTGTTACCTATTTACAAGAGATTTACCTTATAAAATTTGGTCAGTTTCTTCACTGGATGCAATTTAGAACTTGGAATCATTTTAAGGAACAAAAAAGGTGCAGGTTATGCAAATCAATCTTTCAAGTTCGAGTGCATTGCTAAGGTGCATCTCTCCTGTAGATGGTGTCAGTCTTCCTCTGTGTAATTTAGGTGATAACCATACTATCATTTTTATAATAAATCCTTTTACAAGGTCAGGACAAATTTAAAAGCTGTAAATGGGTGCAAGATTAGCTATCTGCCTGCTGGTAGGGGCTCTCTTTGCCAACTTAGTCCCTTCTGCCTTTTGTGCAAAGTAACCAAGAATAAATTTTAAAGTAATAAAGGAGGAAAAGATTAATTTAAAAGACTGCACTTAAAAAAATAAATCTTCATACATTAAATTTCTATAAATGAAAAGAAGTAGTGTATTTTAAAGGTAAACACATTTTCTTCATGCACTGAGCGTTTCGGTTTTCTGTTATTTTCATAATTCTTGTAAGGAGGTATTGCTTTCCTTGGGACAAATACTAAGTCATGTCTTCTTAAAGAACTTGGTGGAGGTGACTAGAGGCAGCTTAAACAGTTATCATTTCATTGGTGTTCCAGGTGCTAAAGTATTAAATTAAATTGACCTTCCTGCCATATGCAGTCCAATTCTGGGAAAGCAATGAAAAGTATGCTGAGTAGTGATAATGAACTCTGGTGTGAATTAAAAGTAAAGGGGAAAATGCTTACATAGTAATTAGCCCTTTGACCGCACAGTAGTGTGACTGCAGTTATCAGGTAGGTCTGTATTGTTGGCACTGTGATGCAGGTATATATCCATTAGAACTGTCTGGGAGCAAATAGTATTTGAGTATGTGTTGCATAATTTATTCAGTAGGTAGCTTTGACTCTAATAATCCTTCATGAACAGGTACAGATTTACTTTTTCAGGTTAGGCCAGAAACAAAGCTAGGATTATTTTCCAGTCCTAATTCATTGCTTTGGTGCTATTACTTTCCATTTATATGTTGTGCTTGTTTTCCTAGTACTCAAGTGCCTTGTAGACACTATGTTATCATATTCCACAATTCTGGCATATCCTTTGTTTATGAAATAAATACATCTAAGAAAATTTGGTCTTTTGAGGTGAATTAAAAAAAGCAATTTCTATTCATTTATTAACTTAGCGTTATTATAGAATTGAGATACATTCCCACAGAAAATGTTTTTTATATTTTTGGAAAATTTTTAGCGAAAGTAATTTGGATTATGTCCAGTTTTGTGGTATTCGGGGCATTGCAACTTTTAAGCTTGTACTTTCCGCTAAGATTTGTAACTCTTAAGGAGTTAGAGGTCTACTCTTTCTTTGCAGGAAGTTTTAAATTCTGATATTTATCTGCCACTCATATCTTTGTACAATCAGAATTTCTGCCATTTTGGGGGAGGCTCCGTCATGCAGAGCATCTAGAACTTGGTTTCCCCCTCCAGCTGACCAGATAGTTACAAAAGACTACTAGGTTTGGCTGTAATATTTCTTTCCTTTCATTGAACATGTGTACTCTACTTTCCTTCAGTCACTTAATGTTTATTGAACACATTTTAGGTACTTGTCACTGTGCTGGACACTAAGAATATAAAGACAAATTTTAAAAAGTCAAGGCCCTGTTGTAAAGGTATTTACCATTTAGACTGAAAATTCTAAATTTTGAGATTTTGGTTTATGTAAATGAGATATTTCTGAGCTCAGAGCTGTAAGGAATATTTTTGTGTGTCTGTGAAAGGAGCAATGTAGTTTACTCAGCTCTGTCAGGTTAGTCCACTTGGGCATCTTGGTGGAACCTCCAAAACTTTGTTAAAATATAATTTTCAGAAAGGTAAAATCATGACTTTCATACATATGTAAATGAATTTGTATCAGTGATTTTGATTTAATTCATTACTTAATGAGGGAACTAGTACAATGTTAAAGCCACTTCATTTGAAAATTTGAGGAGGTAGATATAGGCAATTTAATAAGGGAATATTAAGATTGCTGGGTTAGATACAGAATTAGCTAATATCCTAAAAGAACATAAAAGGATAAGTTTTTCCACTGGATAAAAATTATTTCCATCTCTACCAGCCAAAAATCTGTAAGTTAATCTTAAGATTTGTAAAATAGCCCAGTCAATACAAAGTAACTAAAGGTTCAAGGATAGCACTGCACTGAAAAGTACTTACTATTTTCTTTTGTTTATTTTTCAAGTTTTGGTTAATTTTTATGAAAATTGAATATATATATGTGTATATATATTTGCCAGAATCACTCTTGTCAACGTTGAAAATGCAAGGGTTTTAAAAAAAATGTTGTTTTATTGCATTATATAGAAGTATAAAGATTGAAAAATAGATTTATGGAAAAATACTTTCAGAAATAGAAATGTAGTCTTTAACTTGTTTGTTCTTTAACTTTTAAAATATTAGTACAACCTCACCTAGGGTATTTAAAAACACAGAGAGCTACAAAACAGAGTTAAATGGCATTACTAATGGATAATAATACATGGATTGTTATATTACTGCTAAATTATGCATCTTCCCTAAAAGAGCCAGGAACATAAATGCCTTCACCACTACTCCCCAAGAATGCTGAAGCTATCATATTACTTGGGGGGAAAAAAGAGCATGGATATATTTGTAAATGTAGTTTATTAGTCTCTGTCTTTGAAATGCCTTTGGTACTTTGTGCTTGTTATTTGATTGTGTGCCAAGATAAATCAGCATTCTTCGTAAGGGAAATATGCCTTAAAATCATTTTATCAGGTTTTTCAGTCCCTGATATTTCTATTAAGGTGTTTTATGCTGACTATCCAAAGAATTACTGTGTTACCACTTGTAGATGCCTTTTTGGTAAGGTGTTCTTCACCAGGCTAGCCATGGAAAAGTAAACGTCTGTTGTCTTGCCATCTGTAGTTACAAATGTCAGAAAGAGCTAGAAAGAATTGGTTGAATTACTTTGTTCCTGAATCTAATTTGATTTAGGTTAAATATCCACCTCCCACTCCATGACAGTTTGCTCCTAGATATCTGTCTAAAAGACAAGAGGTGTGAGAGAATGTCTGGATTAGTTAATAAGTTGTCAATGGCAAGGAAAAAAAGAGGCTGAGGGCTTTGATTCAGAAATGCTTTTGTGAAATTCTAGTGTTTCTGCCTTTGTACCAGTGTCTATTGGAAATTCACTTTAGAAGATTGCCTGGGGCCCACAAGAAAAGTATACGGTGATTTGAGAGAATGAAATTGATGTCCTGATGTATTAGGGAGTCAAAGAAGCCTTCTTTAAGGAAGAACATTTGTTCTGCGTTCTAGAGGACATATTCAAATATATTACTGAGTGCCTCCCATGTGTTAGGTCATGTGCTATTCTTGATACTAAGGATGTATCAAGGCCCCTGCTATCATAAAGCTCCCATTCTAAATGTCTGTGGCAGAGAGGCCTGGGAGAGACAGACAATAAAGAATTAAACAATTATCTGAAAGAGCAATAGGAATTAACAAAACAAAGGGGGAAAAAAGATTTGAGGCTGAGGGAAAGGTAGGAACATGACTTGTTTTGAAGAACCAAGAGAATGAAGAGATGAGGCCAGTGTGGCAGACTATTGGTACACTGAGTTTAGGTCTCTGGTGCCTGACTTCTGTAGGGTTATCATTTATGTAAAGTAACTAAATTAACTTGATCAGAATTGCTTTTTGAAAAGATTACTCCAAGTCAAAGCCAGAAACTGATTAGAGATCCTGTGAGTTTTGTGATATATGAGGCATGTTCTGGAATTCCTAAAGCCACTGAATGTAACAACAGAACTTGAGAGAGTCGTTTGGAATTATTCCAAACTAATAATGACCCAAACTGACCCAAGGGGTTCAGCCAGAACTGGATGAGCATTAGGAATGCATTTTAACTTGCGGCATTTGGCTCCCTGTCAACCATGATTTAGTACCCTTCTTATGTTTTTAGTTTAATTTTGGTATGGTACATTTGGAGCAATAATATTCCATTAAAGTGTTTTATGCTGACTATCCAAAGCATTACCTGTGTTACCACTTGACATAGATCAAGTATATGGTCTTTATATTAACTGTGGCCTCCCTTTCTAGGGAATAGTAGTTTGATTATGTCCTCTATTAGCCTGAATATTAGAATCGGAAAGGAATTTTAATGTTAACTAATGGATTTAGCATTATCTCATGTAGTCACGTTAACAATTAACAACCTAAAGTTCTTTTCCTCTTTTACATAAAAACATGTGATAGTAAGTAGAAAGCTTTTTGAAATGTATAAAGTGTTATTCACTTCACATTTTAACATGTGGAAGTAAATCAGTGCAATGAAAATAACATCAATGATCTAGATAAGAGCCACTAGTATTAGCTCTTCGAAGTAAAGTTTTCTGTACCCTAGTTTTCTTCATTAAGTCATTTTGCAAATTCAAACACTACCTCTTACTTACAAAGTACTTTGTAGTTCTTTCTTAATTGACTCATTAGCAGCATTTGACAGTTGATCTCTTTCTCTTTTTGGAATTCTGTTCATCATTTGGCCTTCAGAATACCAAACTCTCCTGTTTTTTTTCTCTCTCTGGTTATGCCTTCTAGTTCTTCTTTTTTGATTCCTCCTGATCTTCCTGACCACATCATTCTGACCTCCTCAGAGCTTAATTTTTAGACTTCTATTTCTATTTACACTTGCTCCCTTGGCGATCCCACTCCGCCTCATTGCCTCACCTATCATCTGTATTTAATAATTTACAAATTTATATTTCTGGCTCAGATCTCTCTCCTAAACTTGGATATCCAGTTTTTTTCTTGATCCTCCCACATAGGCATCTCAACCAATACTGAACTCCTTCTCTTCCCCACAAAATTGTTCCTTTTGTAGTCGTTCCTGTATCAGTAAATGGCTACTTCATCTTTCTAGTTGCTCAAACTCAAAATCTTAAATTATTCTTGAATATTGCCTTTCTTCTTTCTTTGTTTTTTTTTTTTTTTTTGGACCACACGTCTAATCTGTCAGCAAATCCTTTGAGCTCTACCTCAGACTATAAGTATATTCAGTCACCATTTTAGACTTTTCTACTTTTACCACTTGGAATCAAGTCATCATCACCAATCTCCTGGAGTACTGAGAAAGCCTTTTAATTGATCTCTCTTCTACTCTTGCTCCATTCGGTTTTTGCTCAACATAATAGAGATAAGTGAGATCACATCACTCCTTTGTTCAAAACTTTCTCAGCACTCAGAAGTTCAAGTCCTCTCAGTGGTCTGCTAGGCCCTGTACATTGTGGTGGTGCTCCCTTCCCCTCTTTACCTCTCTGACCTCATTTACTGCTGTACCTTGTTTGCTCTGCTGCTGCCCCACACTGGCTTTCTTGTTCCTGTAACACATAGACACGTTTTAGTCTAAGGACTTTTGTACTTTCTATATCTTCTGCCTGAAATGCCATTCCCTCAGATAATCACATGACTGGCCCTTTTACTTCCTTCAGGTCTTTATAGTCAAACATCCTCTTCTTAGAGAGGCCTTCGCTTGCAGCCTATCAGAAACAGCTACATCTCTCTGCTTCTGGGACAGTCTCACGTAACTGTTCACAGATGTTCAAAATATAAACCAAGCTGTTATTTTCTCCCATAAACCTGCATCTTCAGTATAAATGGTGTATCCAGTTCTCAAGCCAGAAACCTAATCATCATCTTACCCCCTTTTTCACACCAGGCTTGCATCTAATCAACACTGAATCTTTTCTTGATTCTTTCTCCTAAACTGGGAGTTTTCTAACTTTTTTGCTGTGTATATCCAAAAGAATTTTGAAAAACTCGCACATTTTTATGTTGACATCTAGAAATTTTCATCTTAAGTTTAAATAGTTGTAGTGGATATAATTTTATGT
>CAUYSK010032680.1:0-26112 GCA_963575035.1 Avahi laniger | reverse complement strand
TAAGCAAAGAAATAATAGACTTAAACAAAACTCTTGAACAAAAGGGTCTGACAGATCTCTACAGAACATTCCACCCAAATAAAGCTGAATACACATTCTTCTCATCAGCCCATGGAACTTTCTCCAAAATTGACCACATACTAGACCACAAATCAGACCTCAACAAAATCAGAAAGATAAAAATTATACCGTGTACTTTCTCGGACCACAGGGGCTTAAAATTAGAGTTCAATTCCAACAGAAACACTCGCCACCTCACAATGTCATGGAAATTAAACAATCTATTGTTGACTAACTCCTGGGTCAAGGAGGAAATTCAGAGGGAAATCAAGAACTTCTTCGAACTAAATGATAACGGAGAAACAAGCTATCAAAACCTATAGGACACAGCAAAAGCATTCCTGAGAGGAAAACTAATAGCAATAAATGCCCATATCTAAAATATGTTTTATAGTTGATAGCAAAAATTACAGCATTGTCTGATGGAGTTTTAAATGAATGATACATACAACAACATAAAGTGGGGAAAGTAAAGGGATCTATGCAGTGGCGAAATTCTACGTTTCACTTGAAGTGGTAAAGTATTAATTCAAATAGAATGAAAATTCTATCATCATTATTATTATGTATATTTTAATCCCTACAGTAATCAGTAAAATAGCTAGATAGATATTCTAAAATACATAACAGATAAATTAAAAGGAAAGATTTTAAAATGTCCAAATATTGTAAAAGAAGAAAAGAAAGGAAAAACATTTAAAAACCCAGAGGAATAAACAATAAAAGGGTGCACCTATATTCAAATATATCAATGATTACATTAAATGTACATGATCTCAACACCACAATTATAGACAAAGATTGTCAGAATGGATAAAAAAATGACACAACTACATGATGTCTACAAGAAACTCACTTTAACATAATGTTATAGGTACATTAAAAATAAAAGAATTAAAAGCATGGATAAATATAGGCCATGCCAACACAAATCAAAAGAAAGCTGGAGTGGCTATGTTAATATTAGACAAAGTATACTTTAGAGTAGAGAATATTAGCAGAGTTAAAGAGGGACATTGCATATTAATAAAAGGAATTAATTCACTGAGATAACATAACAAAGTTAAATGTACATGCATGTAACAACAGAGCGTTAAAAATACATGAAGCAAAAACTAAAAGAACTGAAAGGAGAAATAAACAAATTCACAATTAATGTTGGAGACTTCAACACTCCTTTCTCACTAATATGGATTAATAGAACTAGTAGAGAGAAAATCAGCAAGAATATAGAAGCAAAAAACACTGTCATTAAATGAGATCCAACTTCCGTTTATAGAACATTTTAATCAATAACAGAAGAATATATATTATTTTCAGTGCACATAGAACATTCAGCCAGACAGGTCATATCTTGAGTCATTAAACAAATCTTAATAAATTTAAAAGACTTGAAATTATAAATAGTATGGGCTCTGAAAATAGTGAAATTAAATTAGAATTTAATAAGAGAAAGAAAAAGGGGAAATCTCTAAGCACTTGAAAATTAAACAACACATTTCTACATAATCTATGCATCAAAGAGGGAGTCTCAGGAGAAAATTAGAGAATGCTTTTAACTGAAAAAAAAATTAAAATCCAACACATCAAAATGTGTAGGATGCAGGTAAAACAGTACTTAGTTGGAAATAATAATGCTTATATTAGAAAAAAAGAATGGTCTCAAATCAACAATTTAAGCTTCCACCTTAAGAAACTAGAAGAAGAAGAGAAAAATACACATAAATTAAGCAGAGGGAAGGAAATAGTAAAATAATAATGGAAAAGATAAAAGTGAATTTAAGAGAACAGGACAATAATGAAGGTAGGCAAAGAGGAGCTGATAAACAGATAATGAGAGTCTCTCAAAAAAAAAATTCAAAGCAAGAATGTATAACAAATCATAAAAACTATAAATCAAAAAAACTTTTATGACATTAAAAAAATTAAAAATACATAATGAGAAAACACATTATGTATTTAAGAGTATTGACCCCGAATGACCACAATGGAGACATATTCTAATAAAATTACTACATTTGAAAAAACAGTCACTTTTCTTCAAAAAGTTAAACATAGAATTACCATATTACCTCTAGGAATACCAGAAAACAACAAGGGGGAAAAAAGCAAGACTTATAAGGAAAAGAAAACTAGATTATCTAACTATTAATAGCAACAATTTATGCCAGAATAAAATGGAATAATATGCATAAGGAACTCAAAGAAAAAATGTGAGCCAAAGATTTTTGTATCTAGCAAACATCACTTTTAAGTGTAAAGGTATAGATAATCTGTTGTCAAACTGCAAGAATTCAAGGAAGTTTGTTCCCAAGTTTTCTTCCTGAGGAATAATCAAAGAACCGGCTTTAGACAACCAAAATGACTGAAATCCACCACATAGGGATTGTGCATTTACAGATAGTTACTAACAGAACTAAGAGTAAAGAGTTAAATTAGAGAAAGTACAATATGTAATGGACTATAACTTGTTTTTAAATTATTTTTTTACATGTATTAAATATTTATAAATTGTTTCAAAATTTATTCAATCATTTTAAAATTGGGGAAGAATGTTGAGATTATATTAAAAAACAACTCTTTAAGCTATTCTCAAAAATTGTCATTGATGGCTATTACATATTGTCATATGAGACTGTCATCTGTGTAATGTATAATAGGTAAATTAATCATTATGGGATATTCCAATTCTATCATCCCTGTGTCCTTAAGAACCATGATTCTCCATGTTGAAGAAAGAAGGTAACTCTGCAATACGGAAGAGTTTAAAAAACAACCTGTACTCTCAAATTTGGATTGTAAATTTCAGTATGACATCATGAGGTATTTTAGTTTCTATCTAATATATGCATATTTCCTAGTTGTGTCTACTGAAGAAATATAGAAACAATAACCAATACAATCACAAAGAGCATCCCTAGAGCCCATATATCCATACTGAAATATCACTTCCTACTGAAAGAAAGCATGGCTTTTTGTTGGTTTGTCTGTTGTATCTTGAGAAATGACTGATCTGCGTCTGCGGCAGGAAATGTACCAGGCAACCCTGGTATGTTTTTCACACCAAGTGTGCAGGCCCTCTCTGAAACTACTAGGTTTGTGGAAAAGGACACAGAAACTAGTTTGAAGACATTGCCACAGGCCCAAAGTGGACAAGTTACACTTCAGTAAGATAATAATCATATCACAATTGCAATGGCTTGAAACCCATCAAAAATGTAAATCCTTAAGCTCATAACAACATACTTTTAAAAACCTAGTATATTACCTGGGGAGATGGGTAGGGAATTAATTAATTATTTTATTTTATCTTTTCTGTATGAGCTATTACTCAAGGTGTCCAAGTAGTAGGCGAGGGGTAGTGCCTATTTATAAAAATTTTCCAGCTAATAAATGAGAAATAATGACAGAATTAGAATATCACCATATTGCAAACTCATTGAATCAATAGATCTAAGAATTAAGCACCAAGAGTTGCTAACATTGTACAAAAGAGACTGAGATCGCATGTCCCTCCTGATGAAAAAGCCCAATTCCACTCGAGGTTTTGCCACAGGGATCAGGCTAATTCGGTCTCTGAGTCCAGCTGACAGCATGTGGGAACTCCAGAGTGCAGAGGGGCACACAGAGCCGCACCGGGAGGGGGCACCCAAAAAATGTGGACTGTGGGAAACGCCACAGGACCAGTGGCCTGAGTTCTCCAACAGATAAATATATATATAAATTGTAAAGAAAGGAAAGGAAGAAAGGGAAACCTGCTGAGTAAAAGAGACTTAAAAGATATGATTTTTTTTTTATTTCAGCATAATATGGGGGTACGGATGTTTAGGTTACGTGTGTTGCCCTTGGCCCCCCTCCCCCCTCAGTCCAGGTTTCAAATATGTCCATCCTATTGCGTGGTGCGCATTGCACTCTTTGTGTACACATATTAAAAAAATGGGCAAGATTGAACTATTGTATCTAGAATTGAGCATGTGGGTGGTAAAACTATGCAGGGACACAAGGAAGGAACTAACATAAAAATCGAGACAGGAGTTACTTTGTGGGAAAAACAAGCGACTCAAGACTGAGACAGGGCACACAGAGGGGCTTCTGGGGCGGGCGGCAAAATTTTATTTCCGTAACCGTGTGAGGGTTATAAGGGTGTTCACCTTGCAGTAACTCATTAAGCTGTATGTTCATTTGTGTGGGGTGTTTTTTTTGATATTTGTGTTTTATTTTACAGTAAAAAAGAGTAAAAATTTCTATCTTTCTTTTTGTTTTTTATGGACTTAGTCAATTGTGGTTCACTTTGAAATTCTTCTTGAATACAAGATTTTATATTTACCTGCATATTCTTCCACATATTTTAAATGATTGATTTTATGTTTAAATTATCAATCTATTGAGAATTTATGTTTAGTATATGGTGTGACATGGGGATTTCATTTTACCTTTATTTCACTCTCCATGAATATTATTAAATTGTTTTTTGCTGTTGAAAAACTAATGTGTGCACATTGGGAAAACCATAAATGAGACACATAATCCTTCCACTCACAGCTCCAACCCTCTGCCAAAGGCAACCACCGTTAACGGGGTTTTTGTTATTGTTGTTGTTGTTCTGTATCTGTAGCAAACAGCTATGCTTGCCACCCAGCATCTTCAATAATTCAGCTCTGCATAAACCATCCCTCCTTCACTGGGTCCACACCATTTGTGTATCTGGTGTTAACCGTGAATCGGTATGTTTCCCTTGTCACAGAAATTGCTTCAGGGATGGGAATAGCATACAAGTCAGCCCAACAAAACTCACGTTTGGGGGTTTTTGTCTCAGCTACTGAGCAAGGAAACACCCTTTAAATTTGGCATAGTCAAAATGTTGTCAGAGCTGTTACAGACCACACTGTATAGCCCAAGATGCAGCCACCAAACAGACCGCAGAGCCAGGATATGGGGAAGACCAGAGTCTGATAATATTGTTTTGAGCTCGGTCCAGTTGTATCTGAAGTCTAAATTTAAACTTTTGAACTTTAACATGAGATAATGAATGCCTTGATTGCAAACTTGGATTGAATTTTCTGTAATTTGCAACCAGAAAAAATCTAATACTATATCTAAGAATTCATTATACCTGCATAAATACACACACATACACACACACACACACACACACACACACCTCACATTGTCAGAACTCAGGGTCCAAATAGATTCAACTAATTGTGTTTTATAACCCCTTTGATTTGTTTCTCACTACTTGACACTGAGGATTAAGATAAATTTGAATAACATAATATCTCATTGAACTTGCTCTCTGAACTCCTGCTATTTGAACAGATCTGTTTGTGTGTGTGTATGGATGTGTTCGTGTGGAAGATGGAGGTATTTTATATACAAACTGTCGTGGAGATCTTTCATATCAGCTCATAGAGATCACTTTTAGTGGTTGTAAAAAAAATTTTATATAGCATGTGCTTAATCAGTAAGTATCCCATTGAAAACCTTAAAGTTTATGTACAAGCCCCTGCTATTCCAAACATCTTGATTAGATTTCATCATGAATGTATGTGAGTATATCTAAAGATAAGTTCTTAAGAGTGGAATTGCTGGACCAAAGGACATGGCCTTTTCTCTTACCTTTGATAAGAGGAAGTCAAGAGTTTGCTTTGGACTCATTAAGAGCAATGGAATAGGAACAGGTCTTGGAGGAAATATCTTTATTATATTAAGGATATATCCTAGTGCTTATTTACAAATGACATATTTTACAAAAGCAATGCTTTTAAAATTTTTGTGAAATTACTTTCCTCATCTTTTTATCTACTGAAATGATTAATTATATTAAAAATTTCCCAGGTATTGAACCATCTTTGCATTATTAGAAAAAGTTCATCTTGGGCTTGATGTGATAATCTTTTGAAATTCATATTATTTGATTGTACCTGTTAAGGATTTTTACAATTTTTTTAAATATGTATGTACTTTTCTTTTTTTGTTGCTGTATTTTTCTCAGGTTTCTCCAATCATCTTAAGCGGGGTGAGAATCTTAACATCTTTTCATATCAAATGAAATAATTTATAGCATGGGACTTATTTATGCTGTAAAGATTTGCCCATAAATTCTCTGGAGCCAAGAATCTCATTTAAAGATATTTCTCTAGAAGAAATTCAACAAGCTGTCATAGCCATTAATCTAGTATGGTTTTTTACTTTTTGAGTCAGTTTTGGCATTAACTTGAAAAACATCTATTTCATGAATATGAATTTTTATTTTATGACTACACGTAGATATTTTATCTATTTTATTACTATTTTATTTCTTATAATTATTATTCTTTATATATATATTTCCTTTATTAGATATGACAAAGCATTATCTCTTTTTCATGATTTTTCAAAGAATCAATTCTTGAATTTATCAGTTCTGTCACTCTGTCTTCTAATTTATTACTTTTTATTTTTCTTTTCACTTTTATTCTTCATTGATCTAGTTCTGATGATGAGTACATTTTCTTTGTTCTTTCTATTTTAATAAAATTTCAAGGCAATGCATTTACCTTTCCTGACCAAATCTTTGGTTGTGTTACTAAATATTTTAAAACTTGTTCATTTTTAAACTATGTTTAAAACTATGTTCATTGTTACTATTTTCTGAGAAGCTAATTTTCTAATTTGATTTCCTTTTACTCAAGATAAATTTAAGAGATATTTGTGTTTTGTTACACAAACACCCTAATCCTAACCTGAATAAGTTTAAAAACAATTTTATACACACTTAAAAGTACAACAAATAGTGTAACTTTCTGTCAACAAATGGTCTATTTATAAATAATTTTACTTATAAATGACTTATATTTTATAACTATATTTATATTTTAAAACTGTTATTTATACATAGCTTTATTATTTATAAGTGAATGGATTAATATATACTCAAATTTATAACGATTTCATTAAAACCAAACTAGAATAAACTGTGAATATGTTGCCAAATTCCCTATAATGAGAAGCTTGGTTGAGGAATTTTTTTTCCTGTTGCATCCATTTGAAGAAACATTCTGCCCATGAGATTCACATGGGTCACAACTCACACACATGTACCCTTTACTCACTTTTCTCCTCCGGAGTGACACGGACTTACACTATGCCCATCAATTATGGAAGGAAAGTTCATTTTCTTTCCATTAGGGTTGCCAGAGTGGTAGCATGTCAGTTAAAGCTGCCTTTGGTCATTTCGTGGCCACATTGAGAGCTTGTCTCGCAACCAAAGCCAACATGGAGCAGAGCAGAGAAGGCTGGAGTCCTGGTTCCATCCTTGCCAGAAGCTAGACACACCGCTATGCTTCCTTTTTCCTCCACCCAATAAATCCCCTTATTTGCTTAAACAAGTTTGATATGGATTTTTTTTTCATCCCAGAGAATCTTGATTAATAAAAATAATTATGTGGTCTCTACAAAGATGAATACTCATCAAAGATACTCTTAGCTACGAAACTTAGGGCTCTGATTTGTAGGCCGAAGACACAGGTGGCATGCATGAAATACGAAGGTCACCACTGAAGTGTTGGCTTTGTCAGCTTGTTGAGCTTTTGTTGCCTAAAGGGAGAAGCAGCTTGCTGAGTTTTCTAAAATAGTGCAGGGTATTGTTTGAGTATGTATCTTTGACAGGGCACATATTACAACACGAACCCGATGCACAGCAAAAGCAATGTGCCGAGGTTATCATTGTCTCGATATCACTGGACCCCAGAAATTTCACAGGGGCTCCGGAGCTTTCAGAGTAAAACATCAATCATCCATCCAGTGATGCAGGATTAATTCACATGTTCAAAAGCATCTGGTCAGGACAAAGTTGTACCTTCAGAGGATGACTTGTGTTTGAAGCTTATCCTCCAGCAAGGCTTGCTGAGATCAATAAATGTCCCAAAGCACTGAGGACACACTCTTCTCTTTTATGTTTTCCTTTGCATAATGACAAAAACAAATCTAGGGGCATTTGGGGCAGCTTTCTGTACATAGAAACAGTCCTTTGGGGCCCCGTGGGTAAATGCCTTAAATAGGTAAGCTTTACACATAGTAGATACTTCTCGTTCAGAAGAGGAAATAAAGTTCATTTTGAGGATCAGCTGCAAAAGTGGGGACTAAAAAAAGAAAAATTCATTGTGCCTTAAAAGAAAATTTGGGGAGGAAAAAAACCTCAGGCTAGTTCTAACAATGCAGTATCAATACAACCCATTTTGTTCTCAAAATCATGCGTTTAAGAATTTTTGTTAGTCAAAATAAAACATCACTCAAGTTACTGTTTGAAATGACTTGTTATTTAATTAAACCAACCATTTAATTCAACCTGACACATACTTACTGTGTGTGTGCACGTGTGCACATAAATACGTTTGTAGATGAATACTCTGAGAATAGTTTGCAAAACCTTGAAAAGTTTATAGACTGCCTTTGAAGGAGCCAGTAAAACTTTCTATAGTTTTGGAGTAGTTTAGAGACACACTTCACTTTATTCACATCATATTTTTGCTTCAGCAAAAAGTTTGTAGAAAATTTTTCTACCAAAAGAAAAAAAAAAAAGTTTTTTTAAAAATACAATCTTTTTTACTCATGGTATAGTTCACCAGGACGAGGAGTAGAAATATGAACTCCTGAAAGTAAGTCTATCTGCAAGGTATTAGGGAATCATTTCTTCTTAACCTTCAGCCCTACACTGTAAATTTAACTTTTTGTAATAAGGTTAAAATGATGACACTAATGGAAATTCACAAAAATAACCTACAGCCTCTAGAAAGACTGGATGTGTTTACATAACCTAAACTGGGCAAACCTTGAAATAAATGTATGGGCACACAAATTCCAGTGCCTTCAGTTCGGTTCTGCTAAAATTCCCAAGTCTGCATATCCTGTAAATGGTCAGGAAACTCCAGTGTTAGGAATAAAGTAGTCAGTGTATTTAATCTTTTGAGAGTTCTGCTTTTTCAAGCCAGTTAAATTTTGAGCTCAGTCCTCTAAACTCTTCAAGGATTGTCTCTCTTGTTCAGCCTCTACTATTTCATCCTTTTCATTATATAGAAAGAAGTATCTGAATGAACTCCTCCGTAAGATACATTCTGTATGAGAAATACTAGACAGCTATCACAACTTTCTCTAAACACAGATGAAACTGGGAATAAAGTTTGCCTGTTTGTTTTGGGGTTTTTTGCAAGGTGGTGTTGTTGTTTAGACATTTGAGTTTTCTGAAATCCCAACCCTCAGCCTGACCCATGGCTGGCAGAGTGCCTCAGAAACTTGCTCATTATGCACCGTGAATAGCAACGTCCGGTTATTGCAATCAGTGTCCGTCAGTTGGAGAACCATGCAGATGCAATGGCTGATGAATCACATTTTATGATGCAAATGGCCCGGGGAGGAATTGTGTTCCCTGTATCTCAGATCCTTTCTCCTTTTAAAAATCTCATTTTCAATGTCTTGCATGTAACATTTAAAATGTTATTTTTATTGTTTTTGTTTCTTTAGAGAAAAGCCTTATTGTAGAAGCGGAAAAAAAAAAAAAAACCTTGCATGACCAAATCACAAAAGAAATTTAGTTCTAAAAAGTAACAAAAGAAAATGAGGAAATTTTTTTCCTTTTATTTTTTTTTTAAGTTTACCATTGGTTTGGGGGGGAAAAATACAAAAGATTTCATTAGAATACATGGTCAAGAAGTCATTAAAGAGGAAAAAATTTCTTTCAATGCAGCTTTTGTAACTAAATTAATATTTTTAAATCTTATAATGTGTATAACCTCCAGCTGTTATGAGAAACAATTTATTGTGAACCTGTCACATGGGAAGGGAAATTGATGATCTGACAATACAGGGGAGAATGATGTAGCGGAATGACTTTTCTTTTCACTTAAAATAACATGAGGCAAAGACTATTAAATTATCTTGATGTTATTGATTCTTGATAAGAAATCTGATATTTTTAATGAGAAAAAGTTTATAGCACAAAACATATCACTGGCTGTGTTGTCTGGCTAGGACCGTCTCTGTACATTCTCTTAGAATCCATATTTCTTGATGCACAATTTAGGGTGAGCATCCCTGGGTGCCAAGCATTTTACAAATTGTCCCAAAAGTCTCAGCAAGTCCTCAGAGAAGTCCTCTTCTCTCTGTGTCCGGGGGGTGACTGCCTCCTCTGCAACCCTCCCCACGGTCTGTCTCCCTCTCTCTCCCCCTCTTTTGCTCATATTCCCAGTGGATCGGAGATAGTTTGTAAGAGGTTTCTTTTCCTACTCCCTCATTCTCCTGTCTTTATTATCTTACACACATATTTGTGAATACCTCGTTGTTAGTACGCTTTTTCCTCCCTGGCCCCACTTTCTCATTTGATAAACTGTCCTTTTATCAATTTTAAATACCTTCTCTCTGTCATAAAGTAGGCCACCCCAACATCAAAACACTTCTCCATTTGTCTTCTGACTATGTGAGCAGCAAAGTTTCACCATCTGTGCCCTATACTTTTCCAGAATCGGTTACACTGTAGTCATTTCTATCCATTCTCTCTCTCTACACGTAAGTAACAGAGAAGGGTATGTGTCTGCAGCGGCGGAGGTTTTCTACATAAGACACAGATGTGCTGTCTGCCTCAAGACTCTCCTATCTCTTGCTTGACATGTGATTTAACACATGGATACCGTCCAGTTAACACAGGACTGAGCTTTGATAACGCCCACCACTTCTGTAATCAGAAATCTCTCTTCCTCTGATTTCACTGTCAATACGATGAGCTCATCCAACCCCAGATTTTCCATAATTTGGACTCTGTTTATAGTCTAGCCAGGAATGAACCCTGCCACACCCACTCCGCTTATCAGCAACCAGAAGAGCAAACGCATAACATCTCAGCACCGCGAAGTCATTTGATGCCAGACTTTCTCTGGCGTCACCCAGTTAAGGCTTTCCGTGCATGCCGGACCCGACCTATGGAGCGGATTCCAGTTGCCCTCATTAGCTGCGTTATGGAGGACAGGGCCTGTCTTTCTTCTGCGTGACTCTCATTGTTCATCTGTGTTATCTATTTGTTTTTTCTTTCAAAAGATTTAACTATTTACATTCATTCTCCTTGGGCTGCCTCCATTATTTCAGAAAAGAGACCCTAACTTTTCATTCCTACAAATTCCAAATATTAGATAATCATGAGCATGGGATTGAACGTCTTAAATGTTGTTTTCATAAATACCTGTTCAACTGAGTATACATATCCTAAAGGGAGACGGCAGACCTTACCCGGCTTTGTCTATGCGTTTAACTCCTAGCGCCATGCTTTGCACGCAGCGGACAGCGATGCTGTTTGATTAATTTCAAGTCTGGGGCATGGGTTTTCCTTCATTGCTGGTTTCTTCTAGCTGCAGTCCAAAGCCCAAGGGCCTAGTTTAGCTGGGTAAAAATAGCCACAGTTATTTCCCGAATGTTGAGTTAAAACTGCTCTGTGCACAAGAGATGGAGAGTGTCACTTACAGAACGTAATGGAAAGGGACCTTGAATGCTTCTCCTCCGCTCAATATTTTTCATTACCCTTCTATGATTTGCTTTCCCATAAGATATAGGTCTCACTACTGTCTCCCACGATTCACATACCAATCATCATCAAGATCTGCACAGTCTGGGTATTACCGTGGATAATAGAGAAAAGCTGGTTTTTTTTAAACAGAAATTTATCTTGGGTCTATAGATGGACAAAAAAAGATGCCAAATAATAGTGAATACTCTGAATTCAATCTGGGGGAAAGTAGATGTAGGGAGCTTTGAGGAGAAGGAATGGACAAGGGCAGCACCAAGGAAGTGGGGAAAGAAGAGCCCAAAGAAGAAGACAGGCTAATAAGACCTGGGCCAGAGGGAAGAAGACAGAGGAGCAAAGAGTTCAGGGACTCGTCTGGCTTGTACGACAGAGTTCGGTGGGGCCAAGGGTCCCGCAAAGGGTCCAAAGTGAGAAAACCTGGCAAGATGGGGTCTCAGATGGCTTCAGAAAACCCATTTTCAAGTTAAATTCAGTCTGTCTAAGACCAGGCATAAAGCTTCTCATCCTCACCACCAGCAGCCCCTCCGCCAGAACTGAGAGCTGACACAAGAGACCAGGCTGTGCGGGGCTGAAAGTACACAGCAAGTTCCGAATGAGAAACAATCTCAGGTACTGAGCTGAGCAAATACGGACTCTGTCCTTAGGCATGATATGTATAATTTTCCACCTGGATGTGAATGCCAACCTGAGCTGAGGCACCCTAGGTATAATAAAATAGTCTGTGCATGCTAACTGGTGAGGGAAGTGTGAAATGGAAGAATGACAGGTTTTCAAGAGTGTGAAAATCCAGGCAGAGATTTGTTAAAGGATACAAAATTACTGCTAAGTAGGAGGAATGAGTTCTAGTGTTCTATGCCACTGTAGGATGACTATAGTTAACGACAATATATTACATAGTTTCAAATATTTAGAAGGAGGATATTGAATTTTCCCAAGACAAAGAAATGATAAATGTTTGAGATGATGGATATGCTAATTACCCTGATCTGATCACCATAATGATATGTATCAAAACATCACTACATATCCCCTGAATATGTACAATTATTACTTGTCATTAAAAAATAAATGTAGGCCGGGCACGGTGGCTCACGCCTGTAATCCTAGCTCTCTGGGAGGCCGAGG
Organism: Avahi laniger; assembly: GCA_963575035.1. NCBI lineage: Eukaryota > Metazoa > Chordata > Mammalia > Primates > Indriidae > Avahi > Avahi laniger. The sequence continues at coordinate 13,379 of CAUYSK010032680.1, read as the reverse complement.
CGGGCGGATTGTTTGAGCTCAGGAGTTTGAAACCAGCCTGAGCAAGAGCGAGATCCCGTCTCTACTAAAAAAATAGAAAGAAATTAATTGGACAACTAAAAATATATAGAAAAAATTAGCCAGGCATGGTGGCACATGCCTGTAGTCCCAGCTACTTGGAACGCTGAGGCAGGAGGATCGCTTGAGCCCAGGAGTTTGAGGTTGCTATGAGCTAGGATGACGCCACGACACTCTAGCCCGGGCAACACAGTGAGACTCTGTCTCAAAAATATAAATAAATAAATAAATAAATGTGATATTTTTTTAAAATTCTTCTCTTTATGTCTTGAGTTTCATAACAAAAGCTGTGGAGATCTCATGGCCAACATGGATCAGATGATCAGATTAGCAATTTTTCACTTGAAAACCAATAATGAGGCACAGGCGTATCTTGATGTGTTTTGAGGATGGAAATGAAAAAGTTAGACACATAAATGAGCTGAAGAAAGCAGGCCCAGGTGGTCTCCCCTGGACAGCAAGTGAGCGCTTGGGAGTAACACAAGAACACCAAGGTCAGGGCAGGATGGCCCCATGAGAAAGTTCCCTGAGGTCACTATCACAAGAACTAGGTTACATTTACAAATACATGGACTCTGTCACTGATTTTATTTTGTCAATACAAATGCTTTTTAATCTGTGGCACATTTTTGAGAAGATAAGCTCTGCTACCAAACACAGAGCGAAAGGAAAGTAATAAGAGATTCACTAACAGCATTTCCTCAGCAAACAGCATGTCTATTGTATGAGATTGTATGAAGGCTCTTTAATTGGCTGTGAACTGCATTTCACCCTTGGCATTAAATAAAAGTGTTTGTTTTCACTGTCTTCCTTGCTTCAATGTGTAGACAAAATATAAATACTGAGGCAAACTCTATCAAGAAATAAGTGAAACAGCAACACAGTTTGATCCAAAAAGAAGCCAATCCTAGCATGGCGGGAACTAAATGTCCCAGAAGCTCATCAGTCCCCTGAAGCTTATGGATCTAGAGATGGATGGATGAGAATATGTGGACAGCAGCTTCCTGGGGAGGCTGGTCTAATTCTGCCACCCTGACATCTTCTACCCTGCCCCTCTGCCTTCGGGGTTGCTGTTGCAGGTGTACTGCTTTGGTTTCTGTTGCCAGTGACAGAAAAGCACCACGTGAAAGACTGTATGTATGTACATCACGTCCAAACAGATATCCCATGAGAATTAATCTTACAAGAAAGGCTATTTTGCAAGCTGTGAGGACTGATTTTGAAAGCAAAGGGTTTAGAACTTCTCATAAGAACAGAACAGTCACAAGTGATATAAACCATCACCCTAAAAATTTATCAACTTCTACAGTTAAAAAGAATAGGAAGCTTACTGTGAATCAAAGAGTCATGGGACAGATTTCTAGAAAAGATAGCAATTGATAATACATATTTAATTCCTCCCCAACCTGGATTCTTATAGAAATGATGAATGGGTATAATATGCTTCCATGGAAAGTACTGAGAGATGTCTATATGTGTAATGACAGGGAAAAATATACAAGGTATATTAAATGGATCAAACAAGCTATGTAATTTATATCCCATTTCTGTAAAATAAATTTTAAAATGTAAATATAATAAATTATAAATCAATAAACATGTAAATATGTATATACAAGTTAATAAATGAATCAGGTGATAAATACGTAAGTTTGTATATAGAAGACACAAAACTATAGCAGTTGCATTGGAATTTGAAATATTCATTAAAATTTTTTCTATGTATATTTGTTTTTGGTTTCACAAGTAATATGTGAGGATTTTATAAAATTTAAGCAATGTAAGGTCAAAAAAGAAAATATGCAAAAAGAAAACATCTTTTCTTACCTCTCACCATTCCATCCCCATATCCACTCTCGAGGTTACACATTCTGGAAATGTTTGGATTGTTTGCAACAACCATTTTACTTTTTTTTCTGATGTTTCAAACCAGAAAATAAATATTAAAAATAATAAGTAAGCCAAATATATAATGATCAGGTAAAATTTCTATTAGAATTAGAAATTATAGAGGAATTCTATCCATATGCAGAAATTCAAAGGAATCCCTGCTCTGTATTACTGATAAGGCCAAATCAGGAAAAGATTTGGCCAACTGGCAATTCACCACACAAGAAAAAACAAAAGGTCTCCTGGGGAGTAAGGGGAGAAAACTGGACACGTCCTCTTTAACACCAGCAGTGGTGTGGTGCTGAGGTCCCTGGGGCAGCACTGAGTGGTGAGCAGTGACGTAGGGAATGGACCCATATGTCCTGCGGGGTGGACTTCCTTCTGCTACTTAGCTCAGCCAGACCTGCTGGAAAAATGGCCAGCTTGAGAGAAGGACTCGCTTTGATAGTAGTGAGGTAGAAAGGATTTTTAACATGTTTATTGATCATGAGAATTTCTTCTGTGCATTTCCTGGAGAGAATTGAATTCCCTGTTACAGTTAGCTTGAGCATCGGCATCTTCCCTATTCGGGCCACATCCTCATTCCTGGAAAGCTGCTGCAGCTCTGAGCTAGTCGAGGAAAACAAAATCAGACAAGATGCTTCATTTCACGCCTCATCCAAGCCTGAAAACTCAGATGAGGCCCACAAGGTCCAGGATGGAACCCATCTCCATGTCCAGCATTGGACGAGCATAGACTTAAAAGTCCCCAGACGTAGGAAGCAACTGAAATGGGGACAAATCTGACACAACTGATCAAATTCCCCTTGAGAGAATCTCTAATTTATCAAAAGGATGTTACAACTGTGAAATTAAAGCAGGTCATCTTGAAGTAGGAATGACTTCATGGGGTACGCAGCAAATACTCCGTATGCTCCCAGGGTGGGGCGCGTGACTGGCTCTGGCCAGTGAGCAGAAGCAATGTGCTCAAGTACTGGAGGGCCAGGGAAAGGTCTCTGGATTCCCGCCTCACCCTCTGCAGCCACCCTGGAAGTCGCATGTTAGGATGGTAGAACCACAAAATAGAAGCAGTCTGGGGTATCCGAATCTGCTGCGAAGGGCATCACTGGATCTGAACACACCAGACTCTGCTTGAGCAAGAAGTAAAGCTTAAGTCACTAAAATGTTGAAGTTTACATAACTGCAGCTAGCTTAGCTATGGTAGTAAAACAGATTCGAGATAGCATTTTTGATTTACAATACATACAATTACCAAAATAGAGAAAATAACAAAAAAGAGTAATCAGAGAAAGAATTAAAGAAAACTCTTTTGAGGTCAGAGGATTCACTAATTCCCAGGTAGAAATAGAGACGCTAATTCAGGAATATTCCGATTTAAGTTTTTTCTAATTTTAAAGATAAAACAAATGTTGATGCACTGGGGGGACAACAATAAAATATAAGTAAAAGCAGTTTGCCTAAAGAGGGGAAAGCCGGTTTGGCACGACGACTCTCCTCTACGATTCTGAGTGGAACAGTGACCTGAGTTTTGAGAAGTAGAAAATGATGGAGAACTTTATGAGTAGTCAAACTGTAACTTGCAAGAGCACAACAGAAACATAGTGTCAGGGTATAACACATGTTAAAGGAAAAACTAGATGAAATAAATGTGACAGTCTTTGAGCGAAGAATGATTCATGAATTGTGCAGCATTCAGAGCCAGGAGAGGTTCAGAGAGCTCCACCGCGCTGTGGGCGTGGAAATAAGACAAAGAATAGAGATTCGATTGGTTTTCGTGAAAGGATCCTAGTAGAGGTTAGTTGGCAGTTTCTGGTTTGTAAAGTTTTACTGTTTACCTTGAGCTTCAGTTTGCTTATGTAGGAACTTGGAGAACTGACGCTGCTCCAACATAATGGTCTCCCAAATAAAAAAATAATAATAATACACAGAACATACAACACATAGTTCTTACCTTTCCTGAAAATTTCATTTGCTACACAAGAATCCTAAGGTTCAAATATGTTACCCATTCATTCAATATACGATAATCATTGTGGGTATGGAAATTAATCCACTCCCATCACTATATCCTCAGAGCTCACTGCAATACTTGGCTCATGTTAGATCCTCAATAGATAACATTTGCTCAATCAAATATCAAAGTACCTAAAATTGCTGAGAAACATATTGGAATTAAGAAGTCAACAGATAAAACAGGATATAAAGAAGTGGTGACCAACCAAATCAGTGAAATAATTACATCTTCAGAAGGAGGTATAATGTGATTATAAAACTGAACATCTCTGGGAGTTATATGATATTGGTTTTGGCCTTTGAAACGTATTCTTGATTTGAACATTCCAGAATTATTCATTGAGCCTGCGACTTGGTGGGGGTAAGGAGTGAGGGATAATGAGTAAGAGACTCTATGTGTCATCTTTTACAAGGTGAGGTAAGTAGTTACTGTCTCTGTCTTTATATTGGTATGGAGAAGAAAGCAGTTGTTACTAATACCAGTGAAATAAAATCATGATGTAAAATTTTAAGAGCACTAAACAAAAAGACCTAGTAAACTTGATCCATATAGCAAAGGCAGGGAAACCGTTGCAAAGAAGCATAAATAAAATAAATAAATAAATAAATAAAATCCAAAACAAGATGAAGCAGGATCTAAAAATCTGCTGTGGCAAATGAGAATGAGTTAAATACTTTTAAAAAAAGCTGTATTGAAGTATAATTTACATAACATAAAACATACAATTTAAAGATTTTCAGAAAATGTATCAAGTTGTGCAATTTTAAGACATCTGCATCACCCCCACAAAACTTCTCATGCCCATTTGTAGTCACTACTTATTCCCATCCCTGTCCCAGACAACCAAGACCCTACTTTCTCTCTATGTATTTGCCTTTTCTGAACATTTCAGCTAAACTCTGTAATCAAAGAATCTCACATGGCTTTTTTAAAAAAACATGTGTAACACAGATAAAACAAAATGACTCTAGTTGAAAATAAAGGTACCGTGCATGATACCAGGAAAATGTAAACTAAAAATAAATCAAATATAGAAATATTTATATCATGCAAAACAAAATTCAAGGCCATTGAATGGTTTAGGAGTGAAATATGACCCAGTTCTCACTTAAAAAAAAATTCTTGGGGATCTAGAAAATTTTCCTCACTGACAAAAAGACACAGGAAAAAAATGAGGATTTCATACCTCCCTTCTTTCTCTGACGTGTCAGTCCACACGTGATCCTTGGAGCTGTGCACAGCCATGTATTAAGAACATGGGAGACACCAATACAGTGCAGAAATAAAATGGGAAAATGGAGAACGGGAATCTGTGGTTAACTGTTGAATCACTGAATTAATCCTGGAGCCAAGGTACTTATTTAAAAGTACATTTTCAATATTATTTCAGCCATTTGAGTTCCGATTTGGTGATACGTGGAATCAAAATAATCCTAACGAAAGTATGAACTTAAGCAAAGCCCTCTTTCCCATTATTTGCTTGGATTCTGTGTGTGTTTTTTTTCTTCTATGTTTCCATGGCTGACCAGCTTCCCTTCTTATGGTCAGGGTTTGTCTGTAAACATGTTAACAGAAATTTTCCCTCCTGGAGTACCCTAGAACACAGGCATGCCAGCTGTCCACCCCATTCCCAGCACTGTGGAAGCTGTCCCAGCGGTGCTTCCTGATCATCGACTCTCACGGTAGTAACCATCATTTGATGTCTAGCAGCCTAGAATAGTTTTACCTGCTTTTGAAATGGGTGCAAATTAAATCGTAAGTATGTATGCTCTTCTGTTTGGCTTCTTTCTCTCAGCATTAGCTTTGTGAGATTTAGCCACATCGTTGTGTGCAATTGAAGTTAATTGGTTTTAAAGGGGAGTTCATGAAGAGGTAAAATATCATTTCAAGAGAGCTTACTTGCCATTATTGTAAGAATGTCTCTTGTTCTGGCAGCATGTCCAAGAGCACGCTGTCCTGTTTGCATTTGTGTAGTTTATACGTACCCAACAAAATGTGTTTTTCTCACCGTGCTGGGCCAGAACAACATGGGGCTTTGGGAGGCACAGGGGGAAAGAAATCGGCTACAGCTTCTCTTAGAGAGGACACCTAAACTGGGTTCCACATTTTTGCTCCTCTTCCACAGCTGCACCCTTCTACTGTACCTCTCTCGGTATGTTCTCCCATACACACACGTTGTGTCAAAGAAGTTTAATAGGTCTGCTTCCTTTGGAGGTCAAAAAATAAAATAAAGATAAAAAACACCTCAGGAAGTGATGCCACAGGAGATGGGGAATTAGAGCGCTCAGTGAATTGGTCCCTCCACTGAAATAGCCGTAAGTTGGCAAAAATTGACAAAATAAACTTTTTTAAAATTCTGGATTCTAATAGAAAAATGGCAATAACCAGGAGGGTCCTTGGTGAGGAAAAAAAAAAAGCCATCTGAATTTCAGTGAAAAGTGTTGTGGCTTTGTTACTTACATGCTCAGTCTCTAATTTTCCAGCACTGTGGTAGCAGCCATGAAGATTGCAACCCATATTTCTGGTGTATCTTGCTGGTGTCAAGGGGATAACATGGACTTTGTGTTTAAAATTCAGTGGTTGTGCATTTTTACCTGTATGACAATCCCTCAGGGATTAGTGCAGAGGCTAACCTGTGTTTTGACACACACACTTAGGATGGATCAGCTTTTTGGGAGCCTGCAGTAATGGTTTCAGTAGAAAGATTTAAGACATACACTACCAATGCCCACCTGGGTCAATGGATATCAGACAGGGCAAGCAGTAGACACATCCAGGGCCCAGGAAGGAGAAGGCTAATGAGGAAGTTCCTTGTGAGACTGTTAAATTTATAAAGGCCTTTGCATGTACTGAAGAAGACAGAGTGCAATATGTATGCCCAGAACTAGCTGCATGTTCACATAAGACCTGAGAGGATCTTGATTTGCACTTTTGACAGATTATGAACTCCCTGCAAGCAGGAGGTGAAGGCTAAGGCAGAGTTGCAGGAAACTTGACTTAGCAGTAAAGAAATGCCTCAGCTCAGAGTCAAAATGTAAAGATTGGAAGAGTAATTTTTTTTCTTTTATTTTTGGCTCCAGACATTTAAGTAAATTTCTGTCAAGTCACAAGCTGATTGTTGGGATGATTTAAGAGACATATCAGTGAACATACATAACAAGGATTATAGTCTTTGGAAAAATAGTTTGAAAAAGTGACCAAACAAATAAATGGCTACACGCCTCTTAACAATCAACAAAAGCAAACCATGGGGAAGAGGCAGGATTTTGATATCAGGGTCACAATATTATAACATTAAAAATTTACAGTTTTCAACAAAAAACCTACAAGGCATACAAAAAAGCAGGACAATATGGCTAATTTACAGGAAAAAAATAAATTGACAGAAACTGTACCTGAGGAAGCCCAGACATTGTACTTCTTAGACAAAAATTTTAAATCAACTGTCTTAAATATGTTCAAAGAACTAAAGGAAATCATAAACAAAGAACTAAATAAAACCAGGAAAATGATATGTTAAAAAATAGAATATCAATAAGGAGATAAAGAAAAAACAAGACATAAAAATAATAAAGATATAGAAATTATAAAAATGAATCTAAAACTGAAAATCATAATAATTGAAATAAAAAATTCACTAGAGGGGTTTAATAGCAGATTTGATCAGGCAGAACAAAGAAAAACTTAAAGAAAGAACAATTGATCTTATCCATGCTAAGGAGCAGAAAGAAAAAGAATAAAGAAAAATGAGCAGTACTTGAAGGACCTGTGGAGCATCATCAAGCATACCAACACATGCACTGCAAAAGTCCTGGAGGCAGAAGAGAGACAGAAGGGTGAGGAGAAAAAAGTTCAGAAATAATGGCCAAAAAAAACCTTCCTAAATTTGCTGAAATACATAAATCTACACATCCAAAAATCTCAATGAACTCCAAGTAAGATAAACTCAAGGAAATCTATGCCAGGACACATAATAAAACTGTCAAATCCAAAGACAAAAAGAAAATCTTAAAATCAGCAAGAGACAAGTGAATGGTCACATATAAAGTGTCCTTAAGATGATCAACAATTTTTCATTAGAAGTTATGGAAGCAAGAAGGCAGTGGATGGCAAATTGAAAGTACTGAAGGAACAAAATTACCAACCAAGAATTTTATATCTAGCAAAATTATCCTTTTAAAAGTAAACAAGAAATTCAAACATTGCCAGATAAACAAAAGCTGAGGAAGTTAGACACTAACGGATCTACATTACAAGAAAAGCTAAAGGGAGTACCTCAGTTTGAAATGAAAAGACACTAGACCATAACTCCAGTCATCTGAAGAAATAATGAACTCTGGTAAAAAATAACTACACAGGTAAATGTAAAAATTAGCACTACTGAATTATCAGTTTGTAACTCCTCTTTTTGCTTCCTGTATGTTTTCGAACTCCTGACCTCAAACGATCCTCCCACCTCAGCCTCCCAGAGTGCTAGGCTTACAGGCGTGAGCCACCGCACCCGGCCTGTTTCCTATATGTTTTAGAAGACAAATGCATTCAACATAATATTAATACACCATGACCAAGAAGGATTTACAGCAGGAAGGCAAGGGAGTTCAAAAACAAAAATCAATCAATGGGATGCACCACATTAATAAAACAAAAGAAAAATAAATTATTATCTCAGTTGATGTAGCAAGAGCATCAAACAAAGTCCAATGGCCTTTTATAATTAAAAAAAAGAACAATTCAGAAAACAAGGGATAGAAAGGAACTTCCTCAACATGAAAAAGAGTGTTTATAACAAACCCACAGCTAACATTATACTCAATGATAAAAGGTTGAAATCTTTCTCGCTAAGATCAAGAAAAAGAGAAATACTCCCACTTTCACCACTGCTGTTTGACATCGCATTGGAAGTTCTAGCCAGAACAATTAAGCAAGGAAAAGAATAAATAGATAATGAGTCATCAAATTAGAGAGTAAGAAATAAAACTATCATAGAGATCTCGGATGACTCAATCTTATATAGAGAAAATCCAAAAGAATTCTCATGCATACACACACACACACACACACACACACACACACACACACGCACACACACACACAAACTATAAGAGCTAATAAGCAAATTCAGCAATTTCAAGCTACAGGATCAACACACAAATATCAGTTGTTTTTATGCAACAGCATTGAGCAATATGAAAAGGAAAATTTTTAAAAATCTATTTACAACAGCATCCAAAAGAATAAAATTCCTTTGAATGAATTTAACCAAAGAAGTAAAAGACTTGTATGCTAAATACTACAAAATTTTGCTGAAAGAAGGTAAAGAAGACCTAAACAAATGGAAAGACATTACATGTTCATGGCTTAGAAGACTAAATATTGCTAGGATGGCAATATTACCCAAAGCAATCTACAGATTTAATGAAATATCTATTAAAATTCTTGTTTTTTCCCCACAGAAATGGAAAAGCCAATCCTCAAATTTACATGTAATTGCAAAAGGCCTAAAATAGTCAAAACAATCTTAAAAAAGGAGAGCAAAGTTAGAGGCCTCACACTTTCTGATTTCAAAACTTACTGCAAAGCTTTGGCAATCAAACAATGAAATAGTATACAGCCTTTAAAAAGAAGGAAATTCTGTTATTCGTGACAACATGGATGGAACTGAAAGACATTATGCTATGTGAAATAATTTAGGCACAGAAAGACAAATACTGGATGATCTCATTTATATATGGAATCCAAAAAAGTTGATCTCATAGAAACAGAGAATAGAAAGGTTACCAGAGGCTGGAGGCAGGGAGGAATTAGTTATACAGGAGGATTGAGTTTTAGTGATCTATTGCACTGCATGGTGACCACAGTTAATAATAATGTATTGTCTATTTCAAAATTGCTAAGAGAACAGATTTTTAATGTCATCACCACAAAAAAACGATAAGTTAATGAGGTGATAGATAATGTCAATTAGCTTGACTGAATCTTTCTATAATACAATGTATACGTAGATCAAAATAGCACATGTACACTATAAATATATATAACAATTATTTGTAAATCGAAAATAAGATAATTTAAAATTTTTTACACAACCAGTGTGATACTGGCATAAGAATAGACAGATAGACCAATGGAATAGAATTCAGAGTCCAGAAATAGACTCCTACATCTGTGGCCAACTGATTTTCAACAAGATGCTGAGAGCATTCAGTGGGAGAAAGAATAGTCTGTTAAGCACATGGTGCTGGGACAACCGGACATCTGCATGCACAAGAATAAAGTCAGACTCCATTCTCGTTTTGTTTCACACCACATAACAAAAATTCACTCCAAATAGAACAATGACATAAATGTAAAGGCCAAAACCATCAAACTCCTAGAACAAAACATAAGGATAAGTCTTCATGATCCTGGATGTGGTGATGGATTCTTAGAGATGACACCAAAAGCACAATCAACAAAAGAAAAAATAGATAAAGTGGACTTTATCAAAGTTGAAAACTTTTGTGCATCAAAGGACGTTATCAAGAAAGCAAAAAGGCAACCTATAGAATGGCATAAATATTTACCAGTCATGTGTCTGATAAGGATCTAGTACCCAAAATTCATAAGAAATTATTACAGCTCAGGGGGATGGACAGACTTGAAGCTCTGACTCCGGTGGGGCAAAGGCAATATACGTAACCCAAACATTCGTACCCCCGTAATATACTGAAATAAAAGAAAATGAAATGATTATAGCTCAACAACCAAAAGACAAATTAAAATAAGTTTAAATTAAACTTGTAATTTAAAAATGGGCAAATGACAAAAATAAGCATTTCTCCAAAGAAGCTATATAAATGGCAAAAAATCATATGGAAAGATGGTCAATACCATGAGTAACTAAGGAAGTGAAAATCAAAACTATACTGAGACTCCATAAGACGCACCTTATGTGGTGGTACTGTTCCCACTAGGACAGCAGTAACAAACCAAAAAATAGGAGAATAACAGGTGTTTCCAAGTATGAGGAAAAATAGAACCCTTCATGTATTGTGGTGGGAACGTAGAATGGCTCGGCCACTGTGGAAAACAGTTTGGCAATTCCTCAAAGAGTTGAATATAGAATGATCGTATGACCAGTAATGTCACTCCTAGATGTACAACCAAAAGAACTGAAAATGAGCGTGGAATATTCATAGCATTACTGTTCACAATAGTGGAAAACAATAGCCACAAAGTGGAGAAAACTCAAATGTTCATCAATAGATGAATGAGTATGTAAATTATGGCATTTTTCATATATATATGTACATATATATAAATGCAATCTTATTTAGCCATATAAAGGAATGAAATATTGATACGTTCTACAACACAGACAAATCTCAAGAACATTGTGCTCAGATGTGAAAGAAGCCAGACATGAAAGGTCACAGGTTGTATGATTTCATTTATAGGAAATATCTAAAATAGGTAAATCCACAGAAATAGAAATCAGATTGGCGATTGCCAGAATCTTAAGGTGGGGGGAACAGTGGGGACTGACTCTTTAATGGGTATGGGATTTTATTTTGGGGTGATGAAAATGTTTCGGAACTGGATAGAGGTGAGAGTTGCACAATATTGAGAAAATGCTAATTGTCACTGACTTGTTCTCTTTAAAGTGATTAAATTTATGTTACGTGAATTTCCCTCCAATTAAACAACAACAAAAATCTTCACACTGGGATGTCTTCAATCTATAATTCACGTCTTCCATGAATGCTTTAAAATATCACCAGGGTTCTCACCATCATTGCACATCTTAAGAGGAGAGTCCTGGGGTTGAGGGCGGGGGACTAAGGCATGGCGGGGCACTACAGTGAGTCTAGGCCATGGAGCAAGCGCGAATGCTAAGTAAATAAAGCTTGCGTTGAGCTATTTCTTTTTCCTCATTGAGACGTGAGAAAACACAAATGCAGTTCTTTATCTGCTTTCCTTGTACTCAAGGGAGCATTCTCATTATGTTGGGCTTGAAGAGTTAAGGCTAATGACAGAAAAGGAAAATGAGAGGAGGCCGGCTAGGATGGACTCTTTTTTCGAAGTAAGTCAATCCATCCTCAATTCCAGGCAATTTCCATTCCTGCTGGGTGAGTGGCAGAGAAGAATTTGATAATTAAAAGATGAGGAAAAGCATAAAACAAAGTATTTTTTCACAGCTGGTGATTTCATTCTTCCTTGAAATACTGCCTTGGCATCAAAGATAAACAAACCACCCGGGGGTGGGGGGCAGGCGTGGGGAGAAACCACAAATAAAACGCAATCTTAACGCCAAAACTATCCTTTCTCTCTTCCCTCTAAAACTAGAGCCTTCCATTTGGAATATAGAAGTTTTCTAAAACTCTTGATGATTACAGAGGTGTGGAAGAGCAGAGAGCTTTCTTCACAGTAGGGTTTCTAATCTGCCCTGACCTGGAGCTCCTTCAGATGGGGATGTGGGCCCCAACTCTCAGGATTTTAGAAAAGAATGTGTTAAAATGGGGGTGGGGTGGGTGAGAGGAAGCTCCGATGTGTGCGGATGGTTTAACATGCAAATGTCCCTCACTTCCTTTTAGGTGGAGGATCGAGGTTTGGCTATGTTCAACTTCTTTTCCACCCCCACCCCCTTCCCATCCCAGTTTACTTGCAAGAGAACTGTGGATGTGACAGGGCTTTGTGTAGAGAATTCAGGGGAATGAAAGGACCAAGGAGACCCAGTGGAGGGAACAAACTTTTGAGGGTCAGTGGGGTCACCCTAGAATAAATGTGTGGCATTGTTGGTATTAAGGACATGCTCTCAGCAGGGTGTCCTGAGCCGGGCACACAACGTGCAGGCCTGTTTATTCAACATTGAAATACCTAAGGACGGGTCTTGGGGAGAAAAGGGAAACTTCAGCAGCAAAAGCCTGCACCTTTCAGGATCAGAACATTCCCCAGAAGCACAAAGTCCTGCTTTTTTTTCTAATTATAGAGAAGAAAGTGCCTGTGCATAACCCCAAATTAATTGATTAATTAACCAATGCATTAAAAGAAGAGCTTCCCCTAGCATCTTTTTTCTCTCTCTCTCTCTCACTTTTTTTCCCCTCCACACATGGACAATCCAGGTCATTGAAAGCCTAAGATAGAAACAGTTTCTTAACAGTGTTTGAAAACAGCCTTTGTTTCCATGGAAGTGGCACAGGCCCTCTGTGGATTCCTTCCAGAAAACATTTACCTACCTCAGAGGGGTTTTTTGTGAGGATTAAATGAGAGAAAGTGCTTAACACAGTCTGAGCACATCGTCAGTGCTAAATAAATATTAGTTGTTGTTAGTGTGCATTGCTCTTACGTGGCCAGTCACCGGGAGGTCAGGGAGGAAGGGGGGAGCAGGAAGAGGCTGCCCCAGCCTAGGTGGAAAAATCGGAGTGGAGGGGAAGGGAGG
>CAUYSK010032678.1:0-29167 GCA_963575035.1 Avahi laniger | reverse complement strand
GTTTCTTAAAGCTGAATAGTACTCCATGGTATACATATACCACAGTTTATTAATCCACTCATGTATTGATGGACACTTGGGTTGTTTCCACATCTTTGCAATTGTGAATTGCGCTGCTATGAACATTCGAGTGCAGGTATCTTTTTCATAGAGCGACTTTTGCTCTTTTGGGTAGATGCCCAGTAACGGGAATGCTGGATCAAATGGTAGTTCTACTTGTATCTCATTGAGGTATCTCCATAATGCTTTCCACAGAGGTTGTACTAATTTGCAGTCCCACCAGCAGTGTATGAGTGTTCCTACCTCTCCGTATTCAGGCCAACATTTGTTGTTTCAGGTCTTTTTGATAAAGGCCAGTCTCACTGGAGATAAGTGATATTTCATTGTGGTTTTGATTTGCATTTCCCTGATGATTAGAGATGTTGAGCATTTTTCATATGTTTTTTGGCCATTATTCTGTCTTCTTTTGCAAAGTCTCTGTTCATCTCTTTTGCCCACTTTTTGATAGGGCTGTTCGATTTTTTTTGCTGATTTTTCTGAGTTCTAAATAGATTCTGGTTATCACATTTTAAGATAAATACATTTGGAAGTAATCCTACATTTTTTTCTATGTAGTTCTGTTCATGAAGCTCCTGGCCCTGCACTGTTCAATTTTATAAGCAGACATAAAACCAAGTACATTATCTCTTAAAGTTTTTAATCCTTTCCTTTCTTTACATTGTATGATTATATTAAGGAAACTAAAGCATTTACCATAATTCAAATAAGTAGGCAACTGGTCTTGAGAAACACTACCAATACATCAAATAGGGTGTCTACCATTGGCCACCAATTATTATTTTTTTAATTAGATTCAACAGTTTTGGGGTCCTTGATATTTATTTATTAGAAACTGAAGTTTCACAGGTAAAAATTTTAACAATTGAGATGCATCACATTTTAATCATAAGTGAATTACCTCGCACAAACATTTCCCTGAAAAATGTTAAATAATAGCAATGAAACTCTTGACTACTGTTGATGTTATTTATTTTGATCCTCTGTGTGGGTTATATTTTTTCAAGTTCAAACCCTTAGACAAATACATACATTAATTCTTTTAGCTGATTTTATAGAAATCTATGTGAATTATGTACATGTATATGTGCATATGTATCAATATGTTAATGAATACATACAAGATGCAGTGTGTTGAAGAGATGTATTTAATGAGAGAAATGGCCAAGGGAGGATAACTTAAAGTAATAGTCAATGACTAGAAAAGCCTTTGGTTTATATACAACAAAAGAACATTATAAATTGACTTTAAGAAACTTCTTACTCTTAAGTATGGACAGAATCTTAACTAAAAATAGATGATTTGCAGTAAAAGAACAAAGTTCAGTCTTTCATATAACTATTACTAATTAAGTATTATAAATATTAGGATAAATTTTTAAAGTTAACATTTCAATTGAATGACATAATGTTCACTGGGGCATACTTAACTCGATGTATTTAATACTTTTCTAAAAATGCAAGGTTATGCCCTGAAATTTTAGCTTCTTTTTCTTTTTACAAGTTGCTCTTTGATTAAAGTTTAGAAAGACTTAGTTCAGATTCAAGAAAGAACAAACCATTAGCTTACTTTCTTCAATAAATATGCTGAAATTCTACCTCTCAAAATGAATCATATGATGATAGTGTTGCATAAGCTGCTTGCCAACAACACTTATGCAAAAATGAGTATTTTAGAAACAAATACCTTCTTTTATTAGGCATTTTTATTTGACTTGTCATTATTTTCTCAGAGAGAAACTGGACTTTGTAAAAAGCAGGGACATTTCTACATGGTAACAGACTAAAACACACAACTACACACACACATAATTTTGAAGATTTTTTCATGGGAAGATTGGTGAGTTGCAGTCAAAGGCTTCTATTTTCTTAATAAAATAATAAAATCTTTAATGAGAGTAGGGGAAAGAAAAGTCTAAAATATTTTAGAGCAAAATATATGCCATGAAATAGTATAATCAGAAAGCAACTTACTGGGTGGTATTTAACAAGATTTCTAGACAGTAGGCAGTTTTGTGTGTGAAGTTGAGATTTGTGAACATGATTTTACATGGCAAATTGTTGGCTTATTTTCTTAATTTAGCAATTTCAGATTATATGAAAAAGATAGGGCAAAGGTAGACAGCTGAGTTCAACTAGAAAATGTGTTTATTCAAGCCCATATAATGGAAAGAGAGAGAAAACAAGTGGTTGAGAGAGTACAGTATTTGCTGGAAAATGATTTAAAATGGCAAACAATTGATTCTAACCTATATAGGGAAGGGACTGAAAATGGGAAAAAGGTTGATGGTTAAAACCGAAACAGAACAAATTGATAAGGTCATTGGATTGGAGTTTTTTAATTGCAGGTTTACCTCAGCTGCTTGACACACAGTAAGTTAATTAATGATTTTGTGTAAATCTAACCTCATAGTTATTGTTGAAGGCTCCCCTCCTCTATACAAATACAATCTGGGAAATTGACTGACCAAGTAAAACTAATTTTGTGGAGCAAGGGACAGTATCAACTTGACTGAGTCTTACTATTGTCTCAAAAGGAGAGAATTAAACACATGATCTTTTGGAGGCGGCTTTTAGTCATAGTTTTATGTAGATATTAATAGATTTGATGTGGGCAGAGATTGGTCTGAACTTTTAAACAAGCAAGGTATTGAAACAGTCAATATTTGAATCTTTGAAAGACGTAAGTCCATGTGAAATTACAATTCTGTGGTCTTGGTGCCTGTAAGTCAGAAAAAGTTAGTGTTCTCATTATATGTAATCTTTACTTGCATAGCATACCGATATCAAGATACTTAAAGAAGATAATGTTTTATTGTAAAGGTCGTGTAGGTGTTCAGGATCAGTTAGAGACATCAAAAATGATTAAATTAAGACTGGGAAAAGCTCTTTTCTGGAAGTCATCATAATTGTGTAGTGACCTGGGTAGTTCTCCAAACTTTTTCTTAAGTACCATTAAATACTTAAGCATAGTTAAAGCACTTCAAAGACAATAAAAATAATTCAATTGACAAACAACTCTTGTTCATATTTTAAATGATTTCTATTAATTTTAAGCAACAGAACAATACCATTTAATGAAATTATATTAAAGGATTTACATAGAAATGGTTCTGTTTCAATCTCATAGCTATAAGAAAGCATAAGCAGATATATAGATAATATCAAAAAATTTAAGTAGATCATTTAGGTGATATGACAACTTAAGTTTCAAAGCCAGTTTTACGAATAACCAATGTTCGTAATCCATCCAGATATTTAAACTTGACCTATATTCTAGTTCTCACCAGACCAAAAGTAATTTGTACTGTTTTTTAATGAAAACCCAATAATTAAACAGTTGACTTGCAGTAAAAACTGCTAAACAAACACATACAGTAAATGTGCTGCTACTCTGAAATTGTTAAAAATCACCTACTTCATCATATGACTTTATGTGCAGCTATTTTAATAGGCATTGGTATATTTTGCTTTTGGAACCTATTGTTAAAAAGATCTCATTTTTAAGAACAGTCACAAACCTAATGGCAGCGCTTCTTATTGCTCAGTGAAGACGTGAGCAAAAACATTGTTAAGTAAAGAGAGAGAGAGAGGCAAGGAGACGACAGAGAGAAAGAAAAGAGAAAAAATAGAGAAAGACAAGCTGCCAAAGTTAAGCAAATATTTAACAAATTTAATTTAGATTACCATATTTGTGCTCTATGTAACATTTATAAGAATGGAAATGTAATCTGACAATATTAAAAATAAATAAAATATGAATAGAAATAATTGATATTTTAATAAATGTGGCCTTTTGTATACCATTTTTATATGTGAACAAATCCTATTAAAAACCAACTTGCACAACAGCATGAGTGCTTTTATTAGTAGTATTGGATATCTACTTACTAATGTTCAGCTATGTAGTTTTCAGCTTCTCTTCTGCGTGATTTTGAAAATTAAGTTCCATAAACTGTGAAGACAGGCCCTTTTCTTGTTCATGGCTATATTCTCAGTGCTGAGTGCAATACATAGAATATAATAGAAACTCAATAAATAACCACTGAAGGAATGAATAAATAAATGAAGCAATCAATCAATCAATGAGGAGACTTGCAAAGTTACGGTCTGCACACAATATCGATTTATAACTCCTGCCTACTTTAACAATCTCATTTCCCACTAAATTGTGATATGCATCCTGTATCCCAGTCACGCCATTTTACTTACATTTTTTCCATGAATTATGCCTCTGTGCTTACCTAGCATATTTGACAGTCCGCATAAATCATTTTTGCCAACCCTCTTTTCTATATGTGAAAATTAATATTAATAATAATCACTAAATAATGAATGACATTAGTTACTCTGTTGATTTGTTCTAAAACAATTTGAATTTTTAAAACTTAAAATTTAATGTAGAGATTTTGTTCAAATTCATCAAAATATTTCATGCATAAACTACATTTGCACTTAACAAATAAAAAATTATAAATTACATTTTGCGTTCCTTTTCAGCATTCTAAATTGTAAACATATTTAAAATCTTTAGGTGCTCATGCTGAAAGAATTGCAGTAACTCGTGTTCACTTTCTTCATTTTTACATAATGAGCTGCCATTATTTATTTTGAATCTACTGTTGAAATACAGGTATATTTAGTATGTAGGTGTTGAAATTAAAACTTCACCCAAACATTGCTCAAATAATCTTACTTTCTATGAACTTATACTATAAACCAACTGTTTACTGTGAGTTGAAATGAAAATATTGATGGCAGTGTAAGTGATAAAATATGCCAATTCGAAGTTTATATACATATTTTTAAAACTTCAACAGTAACCCCAGCAACTGTTTGTAATTAGGTAGATGAAATATTTTGTCTTGGAAGGAGTATTTATTACTGACATTGCTTAGAATTTTCCACAAATGCTTTATTTATTTATTTTTTATTTCAGCATATTATGGGGACACAGATGTTTAGGTTACGTATGTTGCCCTTGCACCTCCCCCCCAAGTCCGAGTTTCAAATATGTCCATCCTTCGGGTGGTGTGCATTGCACTCTTTGTGTATGCATATACCTGTCCCCTCCCCCCTCCCTTTCCCCCTCCCTCTTCCCCCTCCCCCCTGCCCAACATACAATAGATGTTATTCTTATATGTGCACTTATGCCTTGATCAGTTAATACCAATTTGATGGTGAGTACATGTGGTGCTTGTCTTTCCATTCTTGGGATACCTCACTTAGTAGAATGCATTTCAGCTCTATCCAGGAGAATACAAGAGGTGCTATATCACCATTGTTTCTTAAAGCTGAATAGTACTCCATGGCATACATATACCACATTTTATTAATCCACTCACGTATTGATGGACATTTGGGTTGCTTTTAATTAAAATGAGGCTGACTTTTAATTGGTTTATCATTGTATTTAAAGTCTCTACAAAAAGGTATTAATGCCCCTCATAGCCTGAATCCAGGGTGAACTGATTATTTTCTTCTTGTGCACCTGGTGATTTTTCTATTCATCTTTGAAGATTTACCTAAAAGCTAATTTCCTTATGGAGATCCTCATAACCATTACCCGACAGCACTCAACTTCTGTTTTCTCACTGCTTCTGTAGTATATATGTTTGTACAATGAATTTTTTTATTTTCTTTTTTTCCTGTTCTTTCTTGCTACTGACCATCCACCACACACCTGATTGTAACATGGTAGATGCCGTGTCTTTGAAAAAAGGATGACAATAAAGAGTGAATTATGTGATGTTCCAAGGAACCATATTCTAAATAACTGAAATAGCCAGCTACCGATATAAGGACATTTATTATATATTAATAGTATCTCAAATGTTCTCAAATTAACTGCATGAAAATGTTTTTAATCAGTGTAAAATATAAAATTCCATGGCTAACACTGGTCCTTTGAATTTCTCTGTTATGGGATATGTTATTTTTGCCACAAACTGCTACTGGAAGGAGTGAATGTGCAAAGAAGAAAGATTTGAAAAAATATCCTCTCATTCATTAATTCCAGGTTCTTAAAAGGGTATAAAAGAGGCCAAGTAGGAATTTACTGGCAAAAATAAAATGTACTAAACTTCATTGACCTCATGGGAAGCAATGGGGCTTTTCCAATCTTGCACTTTCAAGAGTCTAAGAAATAATGTCCAATTTAATTATGGGAAAGAGATAAAAAGCATTAAGGTTGGAAGATGCATTGAAGGGAAGGTTCATTAAAAAAAATCCAGATTAATGTGAAAATAATTCACCAGTTCAATTACCTGAGAAAACGAGGATGGGAGTTTCTAGTGTTATTGATGCCAATAATGGAAAGGAGAAAGGGAACAAAGAGTTTAATTGAGTGTATGTGAGGAGAGAAGGCTATGCTTAAATGAAAGCAAAGGTCAGATGCCAGGTTTTCCCCAAAGACACAGAGATTTTCTAAAGTATTTATTGGAGGAGAAATTCAACCTGGAAGGAGAGATGGACATTTTCAAAAAAGCAGAGCAATTGTGAATCTAAGGATATGCAACTCCATAAAATATATTGTAATAGCCCAGGAAGTAGTACATTCTGTTTGTGATTTGTGAGTTAATAAACTGTAATAAGCTTCTCTTCACTACATTTTATTCTCATTTATCAAATTTCCATTTTACTCATGGGACTAACCATTATAGGTGACAGCTACTGTTGTGATAGTTTTATCCCTAAAGCTAGAAATAACTGCAGCAACAAATGCAAACAAAAAATTTCACGAACGTTTCTGTTTAATGGGAAACACATATTTCTAGTTTGTATATCCAAAAACCCATTCCATGGGAATAAAGTAACCAGTTTTTGAAATTACAACCCACTAATTTCAAAAATAGCACTTATTTTTCAGGAAAATTCTTTAACCATGAAATTAACAAAAACATTAAAAAGAAAATCACCCTTAATTCAACTACAGAAATATATTCATTCATTGTAAGTATTTTAATTCTTATTCTTCTAGTCTTTCCCCTAAGTATATGTAGATCTATAAATACTTCGACGTGCTATCATGTAGTACATATTATTTTATAACATATATTTTCATTTGTATATGCCATAAATATATACCATATCATTATCAAATATGCTA
This sequence comes from Avahi laniger, assembly GCA_963575035.1. Classification (NCBI taxonomy): domain Eukaryota; kingdom Metazoa; phylum Chordata; class Mammalia; order Primates; family Indriidae; genus Avahi; species Avahi laniger. Next base: position 22,002 of record CAUYSK010032678.1, on the reverse strand, counting down.
CTAAATTAATTTAGTAGCTTCATATAAGCCTACTCTATTTGATTACAGTTTATTAAATCAATTTCCCATTTGAAATCATTTATTTTTTCAAATCTCATGTATTTATATATTATAAAATGATATGTATTTGAGAATATATATCTTGTGTATAATTCAAAGTATTTCCTCATCAATAATTTGTGAAAGTGGAAAGGCTGAGTCAAAATATATAAATATTTTTTATTATAAGTAAAATAATAAAATGTCCTCCAACAATATAAATGACACATTTTTAAATTGTCTGCCTACTATAAACCAGATATTTTCAACAGAAGTTTCTACAAAGATTTGAATGTCTTAGATTTTCTCTGGCCAATATGTGGTATGTGGCTAATGAAAACTTGAAACATGACTAGTGTGACAGAGAAACTAAAGTTTCAATCTTATTTAATATGACTCAATTTAAACTAAAATAGCCTCATGTGGCCAGTGGTAACCGTAGCACTGACATAGATCAAATAGGAAATTGTTTTTTAATTTTCATTTTTAAATACTTCAGAGGTTTATTTTCTTTAATGAGTGATTTGATCAAATGCCTTCATTTTGTGTGTGAATTGCTTATTTATGATTTTTCTCCAGTTTTCTCCTGGAGTCTTCCAGATTGAAATTGAAAAGAGAAAAGAAAAGAAAAGAAAGAAAGAAAGAAAACAAGAAGGAGAAAAGAAGGAAGGAAGGACATATCTGAGATGCACGACATAGTCAGGAGACAGAAATCACACGGTAAGTTAAACATGACAAATTTAATATAAAGAATTATTAGCTGTAATAAAAGAGTAACTATAAGATGTAAAGAAACTCTATATGACACTCTAGAGCTGAGGAAGAACACCTAAGGAAGCACAAACTTGGAAGAGAGGTCTTTTTAGAGAAGACTTGGTTCAACCCACAGGATAGTAGAGAAATTAGCTGATTTCGTCAGGCTGGAGTTGATCCAGTGTTGCTCAGTAAGCAGTGGGCCACCCTCTAGTGGACAGGTGGAGGAGCAGGTGATCAGCAACCAGCAATGTAGATGCAGTGGGAGGCCAGGTGCCTGTGCAGCAGGAGGCCATTAGAGCATGCAGGTGATTGGAGGCTTGCCAAGGGAGCCCAGAGGCGAACCTGCATGCCATGCAAGACTCCATTTTTCCTTCCTAAAGTCTGCCATAAAAGTTATCACCAAGCCAAGTCTGCAAGGTCGCAGAGGAACTGCATTATGCACCCATGGTCTTCGAACATTTTGTTATGTTTGTAAAATTTCCAGGCTTATGAATTCCTGATCCCCAGATAATAAGCCACAGAATACTGACGATTTTTTCTAGCTACAGCTGAAGCTAATTTATGTTTATCTAACCTAGGCAACTTCAATCATAATCATTTGGGCAAATCTTAAATTCAGAAGAATAGAGTTTGATGAAGGGGACTCCCTGTGGATTTCACTTTGTTGGTGTTTGCGACAGAGGATATCCAAGTGTGGAGACAGTAATGTTTACAAAGCCGGGTTTCAGGCACAGAGGAGGAATTTTTGTTAGAAGCAGCAGTAGTTGCAATAAATTCAAGTCCTGACAGCAGGACCAGTTGTATCATTTTTGGCTTCTCGGGCCCATTCTATAGAATTACATTTATAGCCATTCTTTTCTTTTGGCAGCTTAGTCTTGAATTTGGTTCTCTATTCTCTAAAATTGCCTATGCATTGCTAAATGTTTTTTACATAAGATCAGATTCTTCTGCTTACAACTAAAAATCCTGATGAAAACAAAAATTTATTCTAGAAAAGGCTGCCAACTACAAAGCTTCACAGAAACTGAAAGATTCTGAAATTGGTCATGTGGACTATTTGAGGATTATGGATGTAAAATCTTAGATATTATTAATAAAGGAAATTCTTACTAACTCACGGAATGTAGTGATGGAATGGCTAAATTTTCATGTGTGATAAGAAAGTAATGCCTAAGTCTTCAAGTATGCAAGGATCTGTTGATATAAAACAAAGTGAATACCATGGGATAGTCAAGGACTTTGAGGTAAGCTGATTGATTCTGATTGCACTGGGCAGTGAAAGAAAAATAATTGCAAATAAACAGGAACAACAGCAAAAGCCTAATTTCTCAGATAAAAGGAGAGAAGATCGAAGAATATGTACACGTATATTTTAAAATCACAATAGTGCTAGAAAAGATGAGTGCCAAACTAAAATTTGGTTTTATTGATTCTAGCTTTTAAAAATACCATATGGTCTTGACTGAGTCAGCTTCCTTGCAAGGCATTGCCAGTTCCCAGCTCTTCCCTGCACCATAACTGAGAGCCTCTTAATATAAAACCAGAATAAAATTCTATCTAGCACATCCCAGGAACTTCTACACATGAACTAGAACAGATTGCTCATTTATAATAGACGAAACCGGGAAAGAATTGTAAAAATGGGTTCTTCTGAGGATGCTACACGAAGAAAATGGAGATATATTTTAGATAAGCTGAATTTCTCAAAAGATACATTTACAAGAAATTCTGGCTTGCTTATGCAAGTGTTGTTATTATTCAGTAATGTGTTCTAAGAGCTTAAAAGAGTAGCTAATACTGCATTCAATAGATATTTTTAGAAAAGTGTATTAGTTTTTAGAAAAATGTACTAGAAGATGTGAAATAGTTGCAGCTATTTGTTCTGTAAATTAAGTTCAATGAGTATCATGGCGTCACATCCTCAATAAAGGCAGATGCACATGAAAGTCATCAGAATTGCTATTTAAAATGTATTGATGCCCAGGCTCCACTTCTAGAAATTCTTTTTAAATTGTGTGGCAAAGCACCAGAATTGTCATTTTAGAGAAGCTTCTCAGGTGAAACAGAATCATAAATACTAAGAATTATCAAGAAGATAATTTTGGAACAAGTATATTACATGCACCTGCTTATCCCAAACTACATCCCTCAAGAGAGCCCAGAGTATTGTCATTTCTCCAAGGTGTTAGAAATCATTAATAAAGGAAGTATGAGTGTCATAGAAAGTGTCAATTTCTATTATTTATAGAGCAGAGAAGCCCAGGACAGCTGTTGCTGCAGCAGAAATTATTTTTCTCTTTCAATGTAAATGATAGGAGCAAAAAACTCAGCATGGCTACCTTAATAGCAGACAAGATCAGAGTGGTAATCAGAGTGGTGTGACCAGAGGAATCCCCAGTGGTGGCTAATTTATGTTTGAGTGGCTTAGACCAACAGAAAGAGTCAGCCCACCAAGTCCACACTTGACTTGCAAAACTGAAAAATGTCTAGTTCTGGTGAACAGAGGTCTGAATTTAGCCATGAAGACAGAAGAGAGCCTAGTATACACACAGAGAGCCCCTTGAGTAAATAGGATATTAGAAACACATAGTAATGTCATGAGTACCAAATATAGCTGTGTTCTTTATTTCTTGCCTAGAACGTGAGCCTTATGCTTTCCACCATGAAGACAAAAGCCACATGCTAAAAATGATCTCACACAAAGACTGTGGAAACTTGGAACCTTGGTAGCATTGTAAACTAACATACTGTAGTTGTTAAGAGCAGATTCTAGCTGCAGGAAGACTGAGTTCAAATTCAAGCTCAGTATTTACTAACTACATGACCTTAAGCAAGATACTACTAATCTCCCTACCTGTATATTCTCATCAGTAATGGAAATGAGGATAGCTTTTATTCAGTTGGTCCCAAGAATTAATATGTAAAACACTTTGAGTAGTGCCTGACATAAAAATGCTACGTGAGTGGCTTATTTTTTATGATAAAAACCCTGGTTTAAAAATCTGAATTTCTTACTGTTTGAGACACATGAGCAACATTTTGTGTAAGCCATCAACAAATACAATCCTGAATGACTCAATAATATGAAAAATAATACAGTCATTACCAAAGAAGGAAGCTTTATGTGTATATTATATATAAAAACAGATACAGTTTTAAGATTGTCTGAAGCATGCTTAATTTTAAGGGGTTAATTTAAAGGAGAGTTTTACAAATATAATTGTAAAAACGTACCTCTTTTAAAATCTCACCTTTGAACTCTATATAAATCTACAAAATATCCATGAAAGAGATAAACCTGAAATCATGTTTCAAGAAAATATATAATTTCTTAAATTACAAAAAGAACAGGAATTTAAAGCCCATTTAATATTCAAGATTTAGCACTTGGAATGGAGATGAGTCTAGTTTTCTTTTGAATAGTCAATGTAAAATAATGGAGAATAAAAATTAAGCTTTCCACCGAGGATATAATATTTATGTAAAAATAATAATGATAATGGAGCTTTTTAGAGTTAAAGTAAGAAAAATACCTTGAAAAAATATCTGAATTGTTATTGTATCCCCGCTGATGTGATCAATACGAAGACAAACTCTTTAGTCCCATATACGTCATTGTAAAGAAAGAACCACCAACTAACCGATACTGAGGTGTGAAAGGGTGCAAGTTTCCCAAAAATCTGATTATTCAGTGTCTGAGAAACAAATTGAGTTAGATGGAAACAGTAATTTAGAAGAAGCTGCTTGAGGATGGCATAGCATAATTTAAATTATAGCTTAAGGTAAGATATATAACACTATCTCTATCTCTATCCATATCCATATCACATAAATAGCACTATTGACAATCTGATGATACATGAAATATTTAAAAGTTTTTATAGTCAGTTTTGACGAATTGAGTATATTTAACCTACCCACATAGTAGAGCAAACTATGTAAACAGTCATTTTATGCCTCTTATTTTCAAAATCTTATCTAATTATGTAGTCACATTGTGATATAATATGGCATTTATGTTCTCAGTTTATAATTGGAGTCTTTAAAGCTATTAAATAATGTTTTCCCTTCTGTTGTATATTAATATGTGGCAGAACTAATTTTCAGCATAACACCATGTTTGAAAGAGTGTTTTGGCCAGCTAACAGTCAAGTTTTATGATATAATTTAGAACCTAGCATGATTGATAGCTTGGCCAATCAAAATTTTTATTATAAAATTCTGGCCAGGCTCAGTTTTTATTTCCTCGGGCATTTTATTTCTACTTTTTTCTGATAAGGAAATTTGAATAACAAATCTGTGTTTAGGTAGGTAAATAACACATAAATTCATATACTATATGGAGATTCCAAATATGCTTCAGCAAGGATCTTAAATATTTTTTATGAGGGCCATAACAGACAAGGATGGAACTTGATTACTTTCTACTTTACAATTGGTGGAAGATAAGTAAGAAATGATAGTGTTCTCTTGCAGAGCTGTCTGATTTTCAATTATTATGTCCAATTGAATTATGATTTCAACACATTCCTTAATTCTACAAATTCTTCCATTTTTCCAAACTAAAGTACCAATAGAACCTTTTTTCTCTGCCACTTGTTTCCAACTGAATGATAATAATCTAGGCTAACTGACAAAGAAAAATAAAAAACATCAAAATTCTCTTGGCTAGCCATAATACATAACTTTTGAAAGTAGAGTTATTATTCTTCAAAACCTTAGACTCTTAACGAAAAGCAACATTATTCCATAGTAAGAACTATGCAACACAAGAAAAAGCTGCTACATTTTGTATTACTCATAATTTCTTAACATTTTTAAAAAGCTCACTCTCTGTACCTCTTTGCTAAAATTACAAGCAAGATGTAACTCCTCATTTGCAGCACTTAATATAGTGAGGAAAAATAAGGTACTACAATTTCCTTTAAAAAATTAAAATTCACACCAAAATCCAAATAATCATTTAATTATTTAATAATAATTTCAATATTTTTAAACCTTTGGACTGCTATATGAATGCAGAGAATAATAACTAAATGTTCTCTGAAGAAACATGCTTAATTCTTTTTTATAAAACAGAATAAGAAACATTTTTGCTAAAAATTGAACTTACCTAAGGAACAAATTAGGGCCTTAGTCACAGGAAGGCCCCAGAAAAACATAAACAAGTCAAATATGACATATCCCTGTTGCCATTTTGTTCCAGGTTCTCTGAGATTAAACATAATTATGACAAATTTTGAACAGCTGGACATTACCAGCTATTGTTTATAAGGTTAATTTACTTTTCGATTCTGGTAGACAAAGAATTTGAAGAGCAAAAACTGCTTCATCAACAACTGTTGAACATAAACACTGAAACCTAAATAGATGGAGAGAACAGTCTATCAAAGTGTTGTTGACCGTGAAGAATCTCACTTAACTTCATGTTTTTCATTAAAGGCAGATCATTTCCTAAATGGGAATATGTCAGAGGCTTTAGATAGGAAAGTATATCCAACAGGATGTTTTCTGCATAAGTAACAGGTTGCCTTTCCTTGAGAGAATAACTAAGATATTTAGCTATTTTGAAAAAGGAGAAAAATTTAGAGTTTTAAAAGAAGATAAAATAGGCTTTGAGTAAGTAATGCAGTGTGTGCTGCAGAAGATGAAGAAATCAATATAGTTAAATGTAGACGTAAAAATATAAGTAATGTAAATAATGTAAAAATCTAGGTTGGTGATTAGTAGTTATTGAAATAGAGTATCAAAGTTTTCTTGGGTTTTTATTTTAACATTATAACTAACACATGATTTAATACATTAAATATACATTCTGTAAAATGTATATTTACTAATACTCCATTTTATTTTTATTTTTAATAGGTTTTACTGTGTATATTCAACATATACAAGGACTGTCTGGAAAGTATGCACTCATCGTTAATGCAACAAGAAAGGTTATGTGGCTGGATACTTTCTGGACAGCCCTTGTACAACATGATGTTATGGCAGACATATAAATAATAAAATGGTTACTATTCTGAAGCAAACTAACATGTCAGTCATCTTACATAGTTACCCATTTTTGAGTGTGTGCCTTTGTGGCAAGTAGCTAAAATCTACTCATCTAGCATAAATCCCATATACAGTATGATTTTATTACTGTAATTCTCATGCTGTACTTAGATCTTTAAATTTGTAAACTCTACATATCGGCTACTTTTTACCTTTTGATCAACCTTTCCCCATTCCCTCCCCCACTCCTACCCTTGATTGCCACTGTTTTGTTCTGTGTATTTAATTTTTTTTAGATTTCACATATAAGTGAGATCATGCAATATTTTATTGTTAAATAAGCTATTTCTTTTACATTGTGAAAAAAAAAAAAAGCCATTGCGTCTAGGTCAGAATTAGGCAGATAATTAAGATCTAGTGAAAGAATCCCTCAGAAGAAAAACCTACTGGCTCTCCTGCCAGGAACTATGACCATCAATTATCCTGCCAAAACCACTCAGATGAAGCATCTTATGTCAAGAATGTCTGAACATTTTCACGAAGATTCTACGTCTGGGGGGGTTATTCAAAAAAGCCCACATTCTGTTTTGTGGAGGAAGAATACTCATGCCAAGTATTAATAGTTCCAAAGCTGTTGTTAAAAGAAAAACTTCAGACAAATTAAATCCAGCAAAGTTTTTTTGAGCAAAAAAAGAATTCATGAACGTTCCACCCAGCAATGTGGGCAGGCAGTATTTATAAACAGAGAAAGGAAGTGATATACAGAAATAGCCTGATTGGTTCCAGCTAGGCCTTGTCTTTGCAACCTGTGATTGGCTGAGAGCTGAGCTGCTATGATTGGTCAAGACTTGGAGACTTGTTAAAAGAACACACTCTCAAGTTAGATTGCAGTTTGCTATGTATAGAGGCAGCTTTAGGCCAAATTTAATTACATTTGACAATTCTCCTCTTCTAGTCAACCCTTTGATTTTGAGAGGTTGACCAAAATCTTGGGCACTTACACCACTTTCTTTAAGCATCATAATGGACTTGTTTGGTCTCAGAATAGAATTCAAAATTTATAATTTCAAATTAGTTAGAGGATTCTCTATGCTTTCTTTATGCTTTTGTCATTCTAACCCTAATGAGGCAATCTGATGCATGAAGGAAGACTGTGTGCAAACATTTAGGAATAAATGTTTATTTATTCTTTAAGGAATGCAACACATCAAGGAGATCAATATGATGGCTAGCAAGAGGATAACATCAAGAATCTAAAGTACACTCCTACCAGGAGTATCCATGAAACTCAACTAATCAAAACCAAGCAATTCAAAGTTCAGGCAATAAAAATAATCAACAGTATTCTGACCCATTGGTCATAGTCTTTGCTTGGGGTATAATAGCAATTAAAAATCATAGTTCCTTGTAAAATTACCTGAGGTATCCATTTTTGTAATTAGCCTGGTAAAACAAGTCATAGTAAACTGGAGATTCACTAAAAGAAAAATAAAGATTAAAAAATCCTTAGAATAGCCAAGCTTACCATCCACCATTCAGGATGCCTGCAAATCAACTGTTAGCTGTCCCCTGAAACACATCGTGTGCTCCTTTCCCCTGAGAAATTTCTTTAATGTATTCACTGGAAGTGTCTAGAAACAGCAGTCTATCAACCACCTTTTTTTTTTTTATTTCAGCATATTATGGGGGTACAGATGTTTAGGTTATGTATGTTATCAACCACCTTTTAAATTAAGCTTTCTGCAGTAGTAACATCAGTGGGAACAGAAATGTAACATTCAGTTTATTCAGCGCCATACATAAGCCCCTAACATGGACAATGAGGAGATCTAAAGCTGTGTAATGTTCCATTAAGTACTTTTGTTGAACATCGGTGTTCTCATTTACTTTTCCATGAGTGACTTCTACCCATCGGAACCTGTGGGAAGTCCAATTGGCTTAAAAACTAAGATTTTTTTCTCAACTCATGAATTTGCTTCAAATTCTATGCAATCTTCAACCCACTACTGCCAAAAGTGAGCCCCTAGGAACCACAGTGAAACCTTTCCTTAGCTGAAACTAACTTATTTTCATCTGCTTTGAAACTGCTACTATTTTCCATTATTTACTTCTTTGGTTTCCGATTATGGGAGGTGTTATGGACATTTTTGGGGAAAGATATTCATAAGGCAAGAATGAGCCAAGCCAAATAGAAAGATCCAAAACCAGTGAGGAGACAGAACAGAGTAAGCACATTCTCCTTAGAGTCGATAAAGGCACTTGGTTTTAGAAAAGAGTGATGTTCGAGGAAAGGTCAGTTAAATTTGTTCACCCATAAGTCCGTATAGCTCCTAACCAAGGTACAGTGGAAAATTTACTTTTGGGGGGCTTCTTTATAGCATGCTCTAAGGGTGCAAAGCAACATTTAGTGGAAAGGGACCTTACTGGATTTAATCCAATGACAGATATAAGCAATTACTTGTACCCAATAGGTAGTCCTCAGGTCTTGAGTATACAATTCCTGGAAGTCCAGTTAGCCATCATCAGGTTATTTTTCTTGCGGCCAAAATTTGTAATATAGAAAAAACATAAACTCATTTTACTAGTAAACTTAATAAGAAAAGTCATGCATTACTATTATTCTTAATACTGTAAATTCTTGAAGACAGGTCTATTTTAATCAAATCAATAATATTCTTATTTACTAAGCATAACTTAAGTCACAAAAACTTGAAAAGCATTTGGATTAGTTTTTATTTTCTGAGATAATACTTCACTTATATAAGAACTTATTTTTCTTAAAGAATGATATAGAGCCCATTTGCAATTTAATTTAATATCAAGGAGATAAATCATGCATATATAAAATACATAGAGACATACATAAACATATAGACAAAAACAGATCTTACAGCTTTTCTTCTAAAATTTTAGCCATATGCCAGGTATAGTAATGAAAAACTCACTAATTTGTCAAAGATTATCTCTATCCAAATTGTTTTTCTGACTAATGAAACAATATTTCCTGCAAAGGTGGCTAGAGTTTTCAACTAATATTTGTGAAAAAGACTTTTCTTTTAACTTTAACATTTAATATTTTACATATTCTTTCTGTCAAGAACCCTTTAAAGAGACAATATTTGATTTATTCAATTTTTTAGATGTCTCTGTGTAACAATTAAAGAATGGATCTCATCGCTATTGTGGCATTTTGGATCTTTTTTTTTTTGTAATGTACCTCACAAGAGAACAATTTTATCTAGGTTAAAAATTCCCCACTGTGACCATTGTAATTCTAAAGTGCCCTTAACAAGATTAACCCATTTTATCAAAAAGATAGGTTCTGACTCATGATACTTGTACATAGAGTTAACTGATATCCCAGAAAGTGAAGTCCTAAACTCCTGGAGCCCCAGATTCCTTAGATTTATAGGAACTCATTTTTTAAAGGCACCTTTCTGAGACCTCTAACCAGATCCAATCCAATTATCAGATCCAATCTGATCCTGAATCCAGTCCAATAAAAAATGCTCAAATAAAGTCCAGTAAAAATTGTTCAAATAAAGTCAGAGAGTTCAAAACACAAATCTATGGAGATCAAATATGAGCAAACATTCACCTACAGCCTCAATTGTGAGAGATCCATGGGCACAATGGGCCCTGGTAGGTATTTTTGCTTGGTCACTCGGTACTCCTAGGGGTCACTGGAGGTCTACTTTGGATCCCACTTCTCATGCCAATCTGTTAAAATAAAAACTTCAGACAAATTAAATTTAGCAGAGTTTATCTGAACAAAGAAATGATTCATGAATTAAGAAGCACTCTAAACCAGTAAATGTTCAGAAAGCCCCACCCAACAATGTGGGCAGGCAGTATTCATAGACAGAAAAAGAAAGTGACGTACAGAAATAGCCTGGTTGGTTACAGCTTTGCATTTGTCTTATTTGAACATGTTTGAGCAGTTTTTATCCTGTGATTGACTGAAAGTTCAGCTACTATGATTAACTAAGACTCAGCTACTTACTACAATAACATACTCACAAGTTAGGTTGTAGTTTGTTTACATATTACATTAGGTTACAGTTTGCTATGTATGGAGACAGCTTTGGGTGAAATTTAATTTGACACTTTTCTCAGTCTGAGAAAGAACTTACTACATTTCCCATTCAACCCATCTATGGTCTAGTCCAAAATCCAGGATAAAGGTCAACCTTGACACCTGCTCACTTTAGCATTGTTCAATTAAATGTGTTTTTTTGAGAGACTCTTTGATGTAATAACCACAGTAGGAAGGAAAATCTAGTAATATCTAAATTTCATGTTAGTCATCTCTCATCACTGTTAGGTATGTGCTTCTTGCCATTTGTTTATCACTAAAGAGAGTAATAGTAATAGTCGTAACAATAGGAATGGCAATAGCAATAGTAATAATATATTTTTTATTTCTTTTATTCTCATCTTCAGAGCCTCTGAGAAACTATTATTAACTCTTCCTCATTATCTCCCATTTAAATTTCCTGTTTTTGACCATAAATTTGGAGTATTTATTTTCTTATTACTTGACTTTGTGTTTAGTCATGAGACTTACTTTGACCTAGGATATGTGGCTTAAGTCAAGAGTTTACCAGTTCTAAGCCTATGCCTTGCAAAACAGTGCATGCTTCAACTTTCTCTCTTATGCCCTGCCATTGTCATGACAAGTATATGCCCCAACTAGCCCAGTGAACAAATAAACATGAAAAATACGTAGTGTAGACTTGTACTCCAGCTAAATCTTGGAGCAAAGACCAGCTGAGCCCAGCCAAATACAGCCTATTCCTACTAATATCTGTTGATCTGCAGACCTGTGAGAAGGATGATTGCTATGTTAAGCCACTGAGTTTGGGGATAATTTGTTATACAGCAATAGCTAGCTTTCTCTCTCTTCTTCTTCCTCCTAATTCACTAATTCTGTCTTTTCATTCTCAGATTGATATAAGAATAATCTTATGGTATGGTAATCCTCCCAGCACCTATGATGCTTTGGATTCTGATAATCAATTTCCACTAGCAGATGAGGGAATTAAAAAAAAAAAAAAGGAGAATCTTGTAGCTAAAAGAAAAAAAAATTGCACAATGTGGTAACTTTCACAAATCTTTTAGCAATTTTACTGTCTAAGGTTGAGAGTTTTAAGAGTCTCTAAACCTTCTATGTGACAGATGGGAGCAATTTACATGATATTAAAAGAAAACAAATTTTTCTAGTTGTGCATTGAGTATATTATTGAATTTTAAATATTTTCTGCTCACTAAATTTTCAAGTATTTTGCACTAGGGACAGAAATCCAATCCTTGTATTTCCTAAAGTCAAAATCAGCTTCAGTATTTTACATAGCACTTTTGTGAGATAAAAAAGAAGCTCCAGATAGTATTGTTCTGTTCTTATTGTATTGATCAGAAAAGGTAAACACAAAAATGTTAAATTTTTTTTTTTACAAACAAAGGAAACAGCCAGGAATTATGATTCCTTCAAATGTTCAGTTTCAATTCAATGTACACTACGTACAATTTCTGGTGAAGTAGAACAGTAACACTTTGTGCCTGTAGAACATTCAAAACATTTTATAGGCCTTTATAAATCCTTTTACTTCCCTATGAGATTGAAAAATCAAAATGTTTTATAGATACCACGATGAATCACAGTGATTTGTGCTTACACATCAAAATGCTTACACATTAAGACCATCCCCATGAATTTCTATTAGCCATCATAACTGTTAACATTTGCAAAACAACTACTTTTCTGGCTAGGAAAGTTTTACCATTCCATGGGTAAATCAACATTCAAATTCAACTCCTTACACATTAAACTTATAAAACTGCTGTACATTTTTTAAAAGTTAAGCTATTGTACTTTTCTTTAGAGTCTTACGAATTTCTGTCATTTTAGAATGAAGTCAACGCATATTTTCAAATAATCAATGTATTTAAAAATCAATAAATATTTTGAATGCTCTGCAGGTATAAAATAGTCATATTTACTTTGTCAAAAAAAGAGGTAAATGTAAAGTAAGCATAACAAAAAAGAGAAAAACATTACATAATTTGAATCAAATCAGATCACACAACATTCCTAACCGTGAAAATGCCAGTCCATTTCTAATAGCTATTTCAAATAAAATATTGTGAAATATTAAACTCTGTGCTTATAAAGTATATCCCTCATCACAATTTCCAAAATTTACTATTGTTTCCTTTAAAAAAGTTATCAAAACATTAAACACAATAAGTATTGAGTATAGTCATGACAAATGTGCAAAATGGACCTAAGGTATACTTATAGGTTTCATTCCAGTTTTTTCCTCCCTTTAATATATTTTTCAAATGTTGATGATTTCACTGTGAATTCTATTAGAAGATTTGAGAGTAAGGAACAGCAGATGCTAGAGTAGCTTTAAGGAAAGTGGCAAATCTCCAAGCATTCTGAAGTGAAGAATGGGCAAAGAAGCAAACTTAGAGTTACCTATGCAGGAAGTTTACAAAGCACCTAGGAAGTGCAGAAGAGAATGAATTTACATTGGCAGAAATCAAATGTAAATAAGTGGTTTTATACTGCCAGGTGAATAACCTGGATGTATTAGTGGATGGATCCAGGGTTATGCCTTTGCTTAATGTGTTATCTGAAAAGCAAGAGAGTTGAAAGTTTTTTCAATACAGCTGAAGTGATAAATTATGATTTCTTGTTGGAAAATAACAGTAGTAAAAAGCTAAGAGAGTAATAGAAAAAAGAGGAGGAAATAGTTCTAGACCACCATGAAGTCAAGGAAGAGTGGTAAGAAGTGAGTGAGAGAGACAAAGTACAGAGGTTTTACTTGGAAGATGAAAGTTTAATATTTTGTAGTGAAGATGTTTTGGGTGATGATGAATTCTGGGTGTAGATATAGATGCAAGCTTTTGACATGAAGCTGAAGTGAAGGCTATTAAATTTAAATAAGAAATTGTTATGAACATGCACGTTAATTATCAAAAACCATATGTTGTCTTTTTTATTTTAATTAGAGTACCAAACTTATGGCACCCTGTTCAAAACATATCTACCATAAAGTACCTGATAAAAACTAGACAATTTGTGGCATTATGGCTTCTCCTTACTGCTTGGTTGAAATACATGCTTTCTAAATGTGATTAAAAAAAACTTTTATTTTTAAAGCAGAGGTGTTTTGTGACCTGAATAAATATATCATTACAACTTAATTTCTTTTCCCCAACTTCTATTTTTTCCTTCCTCTTCCTTTCTTTTACAAATATTATTCTTAATTCTCTATAACCAGAAAGCTTTATTCCAAGCATTTCTACCCCTGGAGAAGGGTTTGTGCATCCTGAGATTGTAAGTACTTACTCTAGTGGATTATTGTACTCACACAGTGAACATACTCTCCCTTATGATGTAATGTTACACCAAGAAACTTAGTTGATAATTATTTATTAAGCTAGAATTGTGTGCTTTGAATGGGAGAGAGAGAGTGAAAAGGAATATATGAAACCGGGCTACAGATAGAAAAGAGTCAAGATGTGTAATGGAATGACTGGACAGGCAGCACAAGAATCCATTATTTACAGCTGCTATACACAAAACTAAGAAAACTTTCATTCAGCATCTTTTAAAACCTAACCACTATCCTATTGTTGGGATATAGATGTGGATAGCCCTTGAATGCAGTCTTATTGATTAGAGAAAGTCACCAATGATTGTATTACAATACTATTAAAGTGTTAAATGCTGAAGTGGCATTTTACTATTTTGTGCAATTATTATGTTATCCTGTAGAAAGAATACTCTAGCAATGCTTGGGGTGCTATAAATTTCAACACAGAAAAATATTTGTTTAAGTGATCTTTGGAAAAATAAGGTGGATTTTTCTATAGCAGAAAGAGAAACAACCTAGAGAGAATGAATAACATCTTTTTTCCCTACCTCAATAGAAACTCAATTTTAGACACTGAATGAAGACTAGGTGAAGTAGATTTTCAAGATACTACATCTGCTAAATCGGTGCTAAGTTATTATTTCATGGAATCTTTGTTAGCTATTTTCGATGAGTATATTATATTAATTATATTTTATTTCTACATTGTTAATTGAATAATATACTATATTGATTTGTTATGTATTACATTTATCTTATATAACATATTTAATTTTATATAATAATGTGTTTGTATATTTCTTTATATTTGTATAATATATATTGTACTTACATTTATTACATATTATAACATGTGATCTAAAGTAATTTATATAAAACATGTACTGTACATCATGGATTTTATATATTCTATTCATTCTAAATTAGATTTTATATTAGCATATACCATCATATATTTAGGATATATATGAAACATAAATGTACGGTGATATGTCATAAAAGTAAAATATTTGATTTTACAAAATTATATGCATGAATCATAAATAAATATATAATCAATAAATAACAATTTAATGTTTTAGAAATTTATCTGTCATTTTAAAAAATATTGTTCAATGAAATGGATCAGAGTATGACAGATTTAGTTTTTTCAGATCAAATAGTATATTATTATTCCTTGTATGCCCTCTCCTAGCACATAGTAGACACTCACACATATTTATGTATGTATTTTACACAGAAGTTGTGAATAGAATGCAGAAAGAAAGAAGCATGAAGTGTCGTGCTGTGATGTTTGAATAAAATATGCTCAATCAAACCTCCCAACACACATAGAAAAGAGTCATATAAGACAAAGAGTTGAAATATTGTTTTAAAATGATACTTAAAATATAGAATTTCTTCAAATATTTTAGATAACAGTCCTTTCTTAGGTATGTCTTTTCCAGATATTTTCTCCCAGTTTATAGCTTGCTTTCTCATTCTCTTGACAGTGCCTTTCACAAAGCAGAAGTTTTTAATTTTAATTTTAATAAAATTCACATATTATTTTTTTCATGGATCGTGTTGTATCTAAAAAGTCATATTGGTGTTCTTCTATTTTATTGTCCAGGAGTTTTAAAGCTCTGCATTTTATCCTTAGGTATAGGATGTATTTTGAGTTAAGTTTTTGTAAAGAGTGTAAGTTCTTTGTCTAGATGCATTTTTTTTTCATGTGGATGTCCCGTTGTTCCATTACGGTTTGTTGAAAAGATGATCTTTGCTCCATTGCATGCCTTTGCTTCTTTGTCAAAGATCAGTTAACTACATTTTTGTAGTTCTATTTTTAGACCATCCTGTTCCATTGACCTATTTGTCTATTCCTTTTCCAATACCACACTGTCTTGATTACTATAACTTTATAGTAAGTCTTTAAGTAGGGTAATGTCAGTCCTCCAACTTTATTATTCTCTTTTAATATTGTGTTAGCTACCCTAAGTCTTTTGTCTTTCCACATAAATGTTAAATACAGTTTGTTGATGTGCATAACGTAACTTGCTAGGACTTTTATTGAGATTGCATTAAATCTATAGATCAGTGTGGACATTTTGAAACTTTAAACTCAACAATAGGAAAATGAGCAATTAGAAAAAGAACAACTCAAATATACTCAACAATAAGGAAATGAACAATCTCAATTAAAACATGAGCAAATGACATAAACAGAAATCTCACCAAAAAAGATAAGCAGATGCCAAATAAACATATAAAAACATGCTTGCCATTATATGTCATTAGGAATTTGCAATTAAAGCAATAATGAAATATTACTACACATCTATTAATATGGCAAAAATCCCAAACACTGACAATACCAAATGTTGGCAAGGATGTGGAGCAACAGAAACTCTTCATTCATTGCTAATGGAAATGCAAAATGGCACAGTCACTTTGAAAGACAATTTGGCAGTTTCATACAAAACTAAATATACTTTTACCATATGATCCAACAATTGCACTACTTGGTATTTACCTAATTGAGTTGAAAGCATATGTCTATGCAAAAATCTGTGCTTACATGCTTATAGCAGCTTTATTCATAATTGCCAAAACATGGAAGAAACCAAGATATACTTAAGTGAGGGAATAGATAAATAAACTTTGCTACATCCAGACAGTACTAAAAAGAAAGACATGGAGGAAACTTAAATACATATTACCAAGTAAAAGAAGCCAGTCTGAAAAGGATATATTGTGTACTGTATGATTCCAATTATATGGCATTCTGAAAAAGACAAAACTATGGAGAGAGCAAAAAGATCAGTGAATGTCGGAGGATAGAGGAAAGAAAGGATAAATGAGGGGAGTACAGGGGATTTTTAAAGCAGTAAAACTATTCTGTATGATACTACAGTGGTGTACACATTTCATTATGCATTTGTCAAAACCCAAGAATGTACAATACCAAGCGTGAGTTCTAATGTAAGCAATAGACTTTGATTGATGTTGTACCAATGTAGGTTTATTGCTTATAAAAATGTACTACCCTGATGCAGAATTTTTAAAATAAAGTAGATTGTGCATATGTGGGGGTGGGAGTATATGAACAATTTCTGGGCCTTTTATTCAATTTTGCTGAGAACCTTAAAATACTCTAAAAAGTAAAGTCTATTAAAATGTAGTTTCAAATTATATCAGATTTATCATTTTTTCTTAAAATGTATTTTAATACAATGTCACTAAAACTTAATCTTGAACACAAAGTAAATTAAAATGTGCATACTTTTATTTCAAATATACTTGGGACTTATGTTTCATCCCCTCTATTGACATAGAATGTACTGGCAAAATGAAAATACTGACTCTTTCCATAATTAGATAATATAAATTTAGAAGCTTTATAATTGAAACTTAGGATTTGTCTGTTGAAATCAATCTGATTATTAAATATGAACTTTGTTCATGTTTTATTTTTCTTTTTTAATATATTGTCCATTTTCTGAATTATTTCAGAATTTTATAATTAAAAAAAAAGAACTATAGATCAGCTGTTAAACTTCCCTGGATCTAATTATTAGATTCAGATTGAATCTGAGGCCTCAGTTTTTGCAGGTACCATATTACAAGATAAAATTTAAACATATTTGCTTATACATAAAACCAATTAGTGGTTAGGAAACTTCATAAGGTAGATGAAAATGAGCATCTACGCTTGTATATTAGTCATTTAATTATGGAACAATTTTCAGTAAGGTAAAAGAAAAAAATGAAACTAAGTTTTAATTTAAATAAGGATATTAGATATGGTAAGTAATCTCTTCAAAGGCACATCTTTTATTCTTATGTATAAGATTGTGATAGATTATTATTTATTTATTTTTATAGTTTTATATGTATTTCCTAGAAATCACCATAAATGAGCAATGGACTAAGTCACATTGTGAATGAAAGATTAAATACAAAAACCTGATCATTCCGTGGGTTTTACTAATTTTAGTTTTCTGATAATCCATCTGCTTGTCAATTAATTATAACACTGTAGTCTTAGAGTCTCATTATATTTTAATATCTTATGCCTAATACGTCTTTATTTTCAGTTCACTATCAATTTACAAGACAGCTTAGCCTATTATCCGAAGTGAGGTATCACAAGATTGGAAGAATGGGCTCCACTTGTACTCGCCATCAAATTGTTACTAACTGATTAACACTATGGTGCTCACATGGTAGTAATGTTCTCCAGATATTAGGGGGATCGGGGAGTAAACTCACAACTAACGGACATGGAGAACATGTAGAGGGGAAGGGCATGCCTCTAATCCTCGCTTGGGTAAGGCAAAGACATAAAATATAACCAAAATGTTTGTACCCTCATAATAACCTGAAATAAATAAATAAATAAATAAACAAACAAACAATTAAAAAAAATTACAGACATCTATTAAACACCAACTTTGTGCCAGGCACTTTGAAAAGCATTAAGATACAAAAATAAACTATATAGGCTGAAACTATATTATATCACTGAACATAAAAATACCTCTCATTTGTTTATTTTATGTAAAATTTACTTTGAGGTTATTTTAGACCAAAAAAATTATTTTTTCTTCAAATTTTATTATTTTCCTATTTCCTACAAGTGTAAAAAAGACAAACTGTCAGAGAAGCAGGTGCCATAAATAGGATATTACATATAGCGTTCATTGATTTGGTTTCTCTGACAAAACTTCTAATTAGTTTCACAAGCGCTAATTGAAAATGCAATTTTTTCCTTCAACATCAGATGTGCTCTAGCTGTTTTCATATATTTATAAGGAAAACAGGTGATCCTGCTCCTCTTAACTTCCATAGAAGCATCCAGCCAAGAACATTAAAAAGAAGAAACAATTTTCATTTGTGTCAATTACCAATGTCAATCATTTTTGAATAAATTAGTCATGCTATTCTTAATGGGAAAGTATATTACTGTTGATATTTTGAGCTGTGATATATGTGAATCTTTATGAGAATGCCAAGAAATCATTTCTCATTTTATTAAAGGAACGACTATTAATATAATTAAGGTCAAAATATGTTGCTAGCAGCTATTTTAATGCCATTTTAGAGTACATTTTTGTTGATAGTAATAAAATACGATAAAAATATTATAATCTATAACCATTTTATTTTTAATACCTAATATTTAATACTGATATAATTTTTTAATAATATGGTAGACTTTATAGTATATAAGGATAATAGCTTTTCCTTTCTGACCTCAAAGGAGCTCACATAGCTAAGGAAAAGTTATTTACATAGGAGTGTACTAAGTATTATAATAGAGGGCAGTACCTATCCTTAACCTGTCCTACGAAGGAAGGAAATACTGCCCGAATCTGAACTGAGTGAAGTCTTTCCTCGAGGTTATGTCATTCCTCCTTTGAAATTTAACATAATTTCTACTCTGTATCCCCCCCATGAAAAAGACTTTAGAGTCTAGTTTTAAATATCAATAAATTTATGTAAGTTTTTTCCAATAATAATACATTTAAGGATAGACTTTCTTAGTTTTACCTCCTTCTGTATCATGACCAGTTCTTAGTACAATAAAAATAAATTGTTAAATTCAGAATAGATGATTATTTGGTTGATATTCACATCCAGCCATGGCATAGATGCTAATGTCATGTAAAATATTAATGTATTTTAATTCTCCACCAGAAAAGTATAAGAAACATTTTACATGTAAATATGATTTAAAGATATATTAAGTATTTTACAGCTACTGAGCTACCTATAATCTAAGTTAAAGTGTAAAAATATAGTCTGCTTCTCAAGAATTTACCAATATTCAAATAATAATCACTATAAATGACTATGCCACATATTTTACATTTTCATTAGGGTATCTGCACATTGCACTCACTTTGATCTTCCAGTCTGGACTAAAATACATGTGATGGTTAATTTTATTTATCAATTTAACCAGGCTAAGGATGCCCAGATAGTATTATTTTGTTGTGTATGTGTGAGAGTGTTCCTAGAAGAAATTAGGATTTGAACTGGTAGACATAGTTCTTAGAATGTCACCCTCACCAATGTAGGTGGGCATAATCCTACCCCTGAGGGCCAGAAAGAATGAAAAGGCAGAGGAAGGACAAATTCACTTTCTTCTTGAGACATGACATCAATTTTGTCCTGCCCTCAGACAACAGAGCTCCTTGTTCTCACTAGTGGCCTGTCCCTGTTCTCAGACCTTTTGACTTGGCCTGAATTGCACCACAGGCTTTCCTGGTTCTCCAGCTTGCAAATGGCATTTTATGGGACTTCTCTGCCTCCACAATTATTTGAGAAAATTCCAGTAATAAACATATATATGTGTTTGTCCCTCTGTGTGTTTGTGTGTATGTGTGTGTGTATTCCACTGATTCTTTGGAGAACCCTGACTAATACACATGTTCTTTTATTTCATAAGATACTATTTTGCTTATTATAAGATATGGAAACTAAGGGAAATAAAAATGAAATATTAAAAGAAGAAAAATAATAAAAATAAGCTGACCATGTACAATGAATTTTATTCAGTAGGACAGTGGGTTAAACTTTAAATGAAAAAGATTCGCTGACTGGATTAAAAAATAAATTATACATTGCCCACAAAATACTCAAACTACAACAAATAATTCTACGCACAAAAATAAAATGATGAACAATGATCTATAAGCAAAACCCTGCTGTGTCCGGTCATTCTTTGGCCAAGAGCACATCAAGAACCGAGAACCAAGAACTGAGAACTACGACCTAACAAAACTGTTTGCAACATGTATAAAAGGTAGAGAGTTAAAATTATTAAAATTTAAGAAATCCACTAAATCAATAAAAAGTTTGATTCATTAGACATAAAGACCAGTGTGTAAAATTCTCATTTTATCATAGCATATTAGAGTTTTTAATTAGGTATAAGTGTATTTAAGATTTAGAGAATTATATTACTCTAACTTTCTTCTCCCATCCAAATGTCAGGTTTCAGTCTGAAATCAGTTGTTGGCGCGCTAATGGCCGAAGAATGACCAGACACCCAAAAGTAAGGCAAGCATGAGGTGAAATTTATCGACAGAGAGCAAGATGGGATTATAGAACAAGAGCAAGGTATAGGTTTACAGAGCAAGATACATACGCCACAGATGATGACCCAACCCCTTGTCATAGTAGAAAAGAGACTTTGGTTATGGTCTAGATCTTGTTTTATGATGTCCAGATAGGGACCTCCCCATGGTGAAAACATTACCATGAACGACTTTGATTGAAGAGTTGGGAGTTACATGGCCTGAGACTTACTACACATGCAGGTTGTTCTAGGTCACTTTCTGGACTCTATTATAACGTCGCTGCTTGGCCCATGGGCTACAGAGCCTGCTGCATTCTTTTACAGTTGGTGCACTAAGTTCTGATTGGCATATTCATACGGTGCTCCCTTGTATGCCAGATGGGGCAGTTGCTTGGGACAGGATTAAGGAAAGGCAGGACCAAAACAGGGACCTGGGGCCCACCCTTGTCTTTCTTCCCAGGTGGGGCAATTGCACCAAGGAAGACACCAATTTTCATCCTTAGGAGACCTGGAACCCCTTGCTATCTATCTAACACAAAGATTAAGGGAAATGATAGATATGGATGCATTTATTGTGCGTTTATATAATTATGAACTATATCTGATGAATTTATAATCTAGGATTCTAAATAATATTGATAAGCATAGATTATCTGTTTCAAGTTATGCATGTTTATGTAATTGGTAAGTACATTTGCTTCATTTTAATTTAACTGACCATTTTATATAAAAATTATTTTCAACATTTCTAAAATAACT
>CAUYSK010032675.1:0-23045 GCA_963575035.1 Avahi laniger | reverse complement strand
GCGTGGTGTCGAATGCCTGTAGTCCCAGCTACTCGGGAGGCTGAGACAGAAGGATTGCTTGAGCCCAGGAGTTTGAGGTTACTGTGACGAGGCTGATGCCATGGCACTCTAGCCTGGGCAACAGAGTGAGACTCTGTCCCCCCCCAAAAAAAACTCCCTAGAGATACCAGTGAGCTGGCACATTGAGAGCCACTGTCTCAGTAATTGAGAACACAAAGTCTTGACTAATAATCCTGGCTGTTCTGCTGGCTAAATGTATAATTATGAGCAAGTAACTTAAAATCTTGATGCCTCAGCATTCTTACCTGTAAGAGAGGTTACAGATTGTCCACCCTTCTTGGATGGTATGAGGATTAAATGAGGCAGTTCTTGTAAAGCACATGATTTGGCTCTTGACCTTTTCTGCTTCCTCTCGTTGACAGAAAAGAACCCAAACTCTGTAAAATAAAGAGGTTTATTCTGAGCCAAATGGGAGTGACCATGGCCCAGAACCACGCCCAGGAAGCCTTGAGCAAGTAGATGCGTTGTGGTTGGGTTACAGTTTGGTTTTAAACATTTCAGGGAGACAAGAATTACACATAGAGTCAAAAATCAGTACCTGGAAGTTATACATTGATTTGGCCCAAAAAAGTGAGACATCTCGACGCAAGGGATTATAGGTTATCATAATAGGTTGGTTTAAAGATTCTTCGATTTGTAATTGATTGAAGAAATGAAGCTTTGGCTAAAGGCTTAGAATATTTTAAGATGAGAAAGTCTTGTTAATCAGAGATAAGCCACTGGACATAGACTCGCGAAATCTGTTGGGTAAATTGTTCTGTGCATACATCTTGTGGATTCTACAGCCCGGCCGTGTGGCCAGGAACTTGGGGAGGTGATGTGCCCTATTGGGGTAGCAGACCTCTCTCTGACGTGGTCTGAAAGGCTCTGCTCTTATCCACAATTCACGATTAGCTCTATTTTAAAAAATTTTTTGGCACGCTTTCTCATCCACAGGTAGCCTTCAAGCTGCCTGAGCACAGTAAATAAGATAACAAACTTTGAGGAAGAACCCACAAAATTAAACCCCTGATCTCCACATCCTCCCAGTGCTCCAGCACTGAGCTGCTTTACACAGATGAGCACACTTAACCCCACACACGACCTTGTGAATTAAGTGTTTTCATCACCATTGTGATTTTGTCAAATTGAAGCAGTCACATTTTTTGTTTAACTTGGGATGTAGCATCACAGGTTTCATTAGTCTTTTGTTGTATCCGTGTAGAAAGAGGAATGTACCATTAAGCCTCCTCTGGCTTCAGGAAGCATATTTACCAGCCCCTATACTTTCTATACAGGTGGTCTCAACGTGGGCTACTGGGCAACAAATAAAGTAAGAAGCCAGGGTTCCAGACATTCCAGAAGTTACGGGTCACTTTGCCTGGACAGAGCCATGACCTCTGCTGTCCAGATCTTACAAAATAACATTTTCAAGAAAGTTTTATGGTGCAAAATAATAATCTGCTTCTCTGCAGCCGCAAGGAAATAGAGAACCCTGGTGTGGTTCTAATAGCTTTCTGCTACTCACACATATAATCCTAACAACAATTGTGCAGTGTTGGCACTATTACGATCTGAATTTTGCAGATGACAGAATTGAAGCGTTAGAATGTAACCACAGTTACTCAGCAAGTGTATAGCAGCGCCAGGTTTTGAACACAGGCATTTTGTCCCCCGAGTCCACTTTAAATGGGTACAATCCACTGCCTCTCTGTCCCACATTTCCCAGGATCAGAATGAGCACGCTGGGCGCTGCGAGCCATGTGAGGGCTGCCCCCGTACAGCTGCGTAGGCTGTTCCATGCATGAGGGCACCCTGCCAGGACAGCCGAGTGGTAGCTGGAATCCAGCCCACGCCGCCTGCTCCGTAGATGTGTGTGGTCGCATCTGCTGGGGGAAGAGGCACCTTTTTCTAATTTGCACAAAGATACATTTCCCTTTCTCTCATGGCTTCTTTCGTGTTACCCTGCTCTGCCTTCTCAGGTCTCTGCCTTACCCTAGAAAAAGAAGGAGAAAATGACCAAATTCCAGGTGAGTTGATTTTCATTTCTGTCATTTAACATGTTAACCTCATTTCCCCGTGAGTGTTCCTTTCTTTGCCAAGAGAAAAGAACAACAGACTTTTTTTTCATTTTTTTTCTTTTTTTTTTCCTCCCACCCACTCCCCAACCACAGACATTTAATATTGCTTCTGTTTTTGCCTTTTCTACAATTTCCTTTAAGTTTTTAATTTGTTTTATTATCATTTTTATTTCACAAATAATAGTATAAAAGACAATAGAAATAAAAAATCTCACACATTATCTGCTTACAAATCTTCTGTTTTTTCCCGTGGTCATTTTTAAATAAGCATTCCTAACCATACTTGCAGTAATAGGTACAATTTTGAGTTTGGATTTTTTTCCACTTAATAGCACTTAATTTTTGTCATCTAATATTATTTCAGTGAACTATTGTTATCCCCCTTCCCCTTTTCTTTAAATTATTTCCCACTCACAAGCTTTTAAGCTCCTGAAGATCCTCGGAATTTTACATTATAGTGTCAGATTTCCTACATACAATTTTTACTCAAAAAGCAATTCTGAGAGAATTAAGAAATTATTTGTCCTTAATGTTCTAGGGACTCAAGAATAAAAAAAAAATTTTCCCCTAAGTGATACTTCAAGTGCTTTGTAAAAAAAATACCTAAACTATGGTTTTGTTTAATAGGATCATATTGAAGCTAAACTTGGAAAAAAATAGATGTTTTCATACAGGAAGAACTAGATTCTTTTTCACCAGTACCTGAAACTTTCTGTGTGTTTGTGTGTCTTTGTGTGTTTCATTATTTGTGCATAATTTTATTAGAGCAACACAGGTACTTAATTTAAAATTTTTAGTCATGCCATAGAATGTGTGGACACTTTCCATCTGTCATGCTAGTCACTGCCCCAAATGACTGTCTGAGGGGGACCTTAGAATCATTTGCACTGATATGATGAAGATATGAGGTCCATGTTCATATAGGAAGATAAGTGTCTGGCCAACTCCAAAGCCTTTGCCTTCTGGGTCGAGGGTTTCAAGGGTACCATTTGGGTGGAAAGACAGACACAAAAACAAACAAAACCCAACTGGAGTTCTTCATTCAGAGCTGAGGTTGTGGTGCTCTGAACTCCAGCCAGAACAATGCAGTATTAAAAAGTCTTCATGTCAAAATTTTAAATTTCCCTACAGCAGAATGTTACAAGACAAACAGCAAAGTAGAGTGAAAAATAATTACAGTATACATGGAAGAAAATACCTCAGTGTCTGCAAAATGAATGATTATTACAAAACAAGAAATGCAGATGAATGGCAAATATGTGAAAAGAGAATGATCTTTCATCACTAATCACCTTCGTAAGAATGTTTTTAAGTAATTGGTTTTGACTTCCCAAATTTACTTCTGTGACTTTCAAAGTTTTTTTTCTTTTTAAAGTATTGATATCCACTATTGGCCAGGTGTAGGATTTGATTTATACTTCCTTGGAGGCAGACTGATCTTTAGAAAAATCTTTTTTTGGGAAAATGCCTACCATTATGATTTCAAAGCTTTAAAGATCGTTATTCTTCAACGTTGCCATTTCTACTTTTTGGTATTTACTTTGAGGATCCAATCAATGGAGTTCCAGGGACTGAAGTCTATGTAAAAGGATGTTTTTGCAACATTGTTTATAATAGGTAACCTAAAACTAAGTGCACATTAATTGAATCAGTTCATTATATTCTAGATCATTAATTCCTTGAATTACTATGCAGCCCTGAGATGGGATCACAAGATAATGTAGCTAACATTTATTGGGTACTTACTACGTGCCAGGCACTGTTCCTAAATGCTTTACATGTGATCACTCATTTTCTTACGAGAACCCTGTAGTATAGGCATCAGCCTAGAAATGAAAGGTCCCAGGTCACAGCTAGCACAGGGCAGGAGTGTCCATATGTGGACACAAGCAATCAGGCTCCAGAGCTGTGCCCATCACGCAACACTATACACATTGTCCCCAGCTATGGCACAGAGGCGAACTACATACTTGAGCAATAAGGGTGACTGATAACCTGTAAATTTGGCAAATTAAATAAGTGATGTGGGCCGGGCGCGGTGGCTCACGCCTGTAATCCTAGCACTCTGGGAGGCCAAGGCGGGCGGATTATTTGAGCTCAGGAGTCCGAGACCAGCCTGAGCAAGAGCGAGACCCTGTCTCTACTAAAATTAGAAAGAAATTAATTGGACAACTAAAAATATATAGAAAAAAAAATTAACCAGGCATGGTGGCGCATGTCTGTAGTCCCAGCTATTCGGGAGGCTGAGGCAGGAGGATCGCTGGAGCCCAGGAGTTTGAGGTTGCTGTGAGCTAGGCTGACGCCATGGCACTCTAGCCCGGGCAAAAGAGTGAGACTCTGTCTAAAAAAAAAAAAATAAGTGATGTGTGTGATTAAAATAGGGGAAACAGATACCGTCGGATACTGTTGAAACTAAAGCTTTTGTGGGGAAAATGTCACTATTGGTAAAACTTGAAATGTTAGTAGCGTAGGATGCAATGGCATTTCAGGGACTTAACCTATAGGAGCGCTAACAAGAGGCATCAATTTAAAGTGCAAGGATTCCTTCTCTCATAGCCCCTCTGGGGGATGGAGTTAGCAGTACGGAAGGCAAACGGAAGGCAGCTATTTAATTCTGACCCAAGTCCTTCAGAATCCAGAATGGTTTCCTGTCCTTCACACCTTCTCAGCACTGCCCTGCTTCATAGCCTGCATGTGTTTGGTGTTGTAGGAGATGGTGACGTTCAAGGACGTGGCTGTGGTCTTCACGGAGGAGGAGCTGGGGCTGCTGGACTCTGCCCAGAGGAGGCTGTACCGAGAAGTGATGCTGGAGAACTTCAGGAACCTGCTCTTAGTTGGTGAGGACAGGTGCCTTCTGTAACTCAGTGGCAGCCTCCTGAGGTGTCTTTGTGCTCAGTTGTTTGAAACTCTGACTCAATTGTTTGAAAATCTAAAAACGGTTTCAGGAGTCTCACCTGTGCAACACAGACAAGATGTTTCTGATGATTCTCTCCTGGCAGAGGTCCGTCCTTTGTTTTGAACTGTAAAATGGGCAAATTGTGGTCCTGCTCCCCTGCTTTGTCATCAAACCAGTTTGTTAAGTTGCTCCAGCTTTTTTAGAGACAGGGTCTCGCTCTGTGTCCCAGGTTGGGGAAGTGCCATCATAGCTCACCGGAACCTCGAATTCCTATGCTCAAGTGATCCTCCTGCCCCCAGCTTCCCAAGTAGCTAGGACTACAGACACATATCACTATGGCCAGCTAATTTTTTTATTTTTTGTAGAGACAGGGGTCTCACCATGTTGCCCAGGCTGGTCTTGAACTCCTGGCCTCAAGTAATCCTCCCATCTCAGCCTCCGAAAGTACTAGGATTACAGGTGTGAGCCACTACACCCAACCTCCAGCTTTTTTGTTTTTCAGGGCACCGGTAACGGTTTATTGCCTTGACTTTCCAGAGGTATTTTTGTTTTTGTCGTTAACAATATATTTGTAAATAACTTTAAACTTACAGATAACTTGCAAAAGTAAAAGAACAGGAATACCCACATCACTTTTTACGTAGATTCATCTCTAGCAACATTTTATCCCATTTGCATTATCATTTGTGCTCATGTTCTTTCTCTTTCCGTATATATTTATGAATATATTAAGATATATGTACATTCATAATTTTTCTAAACCACTTGAGGATAATTTACACACACCATGACCCTTTCTCTCTAAATACTTCAGTGCATATGCAGCGTTCAGGAGTCCTCAAAATCACCCTCACTTCTGACACCAAATGCAAGTTAGGGATTCCCCAAGGTCACCCTCAGGCTTGATAATTCGCTAGAAGGACTCACGGGACTCACTGAAGGCTATTGTCCTCACAGCCCATGGGCTGGAGTCCAGGGTATTCCAAGCCCGAAGCTCTCTCCCTGTAGAGTCATGACAACATTAACTCTTCCCAGTGCTGACGTGTGACAGTACACTTGGACTATTGCCAAGCAGAGAGGCTCACCTGAGTCTGGGTGTCCATAGTTTTTATTGGAGCTTGGTCATTTGCATACAGGTGACCACCTGGGTGGCTGACCCTAGACTCCAGCCCCTCCAGAGGTTGCATGGGAGCTAAGGGCAGAAGGCAGACCTCTGATTGGACAATGTTAATCCTTTCCTGCACAGCGTATTTTGTAAAAAGAGGAGTTTTCTCTTATATGTCCCCAGTACGGATATAATATTTTTGTCTAATCTATCACTTATGCTCTGATTTTATTTATAAAGTCACTTACATTCCTTAAAGCATATTTTTCTCCCTCCACAACAGGCTGTAGTCTGGAGTCAAGTCTAGTTTCATGTCTCTTTAGCCTCCTTTAATTCAGAACATTTCCACAGCATTTCCTTGTCTTTTAGGACAGTGACATTTTTGAAGAGTACTATCATCCTTCCCCCTCTTTTTAATAGAACATTCCTAATGTTTCCTCAAAATTAGATTCAGGTGATCTGTGCAGGTGGTCACACTACATAGGTAGAGTGTGTCCTTTGAGAGAGTCACATCTGGGGGCGCTTGATGGCCGATTGTCCCTCACAGGTGATGTTAATTGTGATCATCTGGTCAAGACCTTGTGCATTTTCCCCACTATATAATTGCTGCTTTTTCTGGCCTTGTAATCATAGGGCAACACTTGCATTTCCCTATAGATTTAACATCCAGTGATGATTCTTGCCTTATCTAGTCTTTACCATGATGATTTTCTTTTTTTTTTTTTGGAGCTCACTCTGTTGCCCGAGGTAGAGTGCCATGACGTCAGCCTAGCTCACAGCAACCTCAAACTCCAGGGCTCAAGCGATCCTCCTGCCTCAGCCTTCCAAGTAGCTGGGACTACAGGCACGAGCCACCACGCCCAGCTAATTTTTTGTTTCTATTTTTAGTTGGCTAATTTTTTTCTATTTATCGTAGAGATGGGGTCTCGCTCTTGCTCAGGCTGCTCTCGAACTCCTGACCTCGAGCGATCCTCCCGCCTCGGCCTCCCAGAGTGCTAGGATTACAGGCGTGAGCCACCGCGCCCGGCCCATGATAGTTTTCTGACATGGCATTTCTTTCACATTTAGCAGTCAGCACTTGGCATTGTACAGTAAGCCAGAGCTCCCCGCTTCTCAACCATTAATTTTTTTTTTTAATTGTAAGGACTTGTGAATTCTTTTTAAAAAATGATTTATAATTTATTAGTGTCATTTTGATGTTAAAGTTACCTAAAATTTGGCTCCTTTAAGCTGGCTCTTGTGCCCTTGAAACATGCCCCCAACTTTTTTTTTTTTTTTTGAGCACTTCCTTTTGTTGGCATAGTTTGATGTTCTGTGCTCATCTTTTACTTTGCCCCAGCTCTGGAATCATCCTTTTCTTTTACTGGGGAATGGTATTTAACATCAAGGTCTGGATGCGAGGCCTTTGTTTCTTGGTCTCAGGGGATAGAGCTAGGAGGGCTGTCAGTGTGTACGCAGATGTATTCATATACATACAAGTACACATACACGTCCATATAAATATGCATATATGAACAAATGTTCAGTTTCATTGAGAAATATTAAAATTATACTAAAATGCCATTTCTCGCCCATGAGATTGGCAAAATTTCAAAAACTTAACACTATACATTTTTTGGCAAAGCTGTGGAGAATGAAGCACTCTCCTACATTGAAAGGAAGAATGCAAAATGATACAACCCCTAAGGAGGGGAATTTTCTCTAACACAGCTATGTATTTCCCCTTCCCAGCAATCCATTTCTAGCAATTTGCTGTAAAGATATGGCAAAAGAGTATCAATAGTGTCCTACAATTCATGGAAGAAAGAAGAGAAAGTGAGTACATACACAGGATTTGTGCATCTGCTTATCTTTGTAAGAAGAAACACAGGAAGGAAGGATGAACCAGGAAATCATGAAGTTAGTTTCTTAGAGTGAGTGGGAAAGGGTGGAAGGAATGGGGGAGAAAGACACAGTGTCTGAGTGTACCTTTTGTCTCATGTTGACAAATTGGGACAAATTAAGCATCAGCAAACTTAAAAGCTTTCATTCTCCTTCCCATTTTTTTACAGCACATCAGCCCTTCAAACCAGACCTGATATCCCAGCTGGAGAGAGAAGAAACGCTTCTGGTGGTGGAGACAGACACCCAAAGAGATGGATGTTCAGGTGAGAACTGTTCATCAGGAACACAGCAGCCAGGGAGCCCCTTCCAGAACACCAGTCGGAACATGTCACTTCTCTGTTTAAACTCTCCAATGGCTTCCCATTTCACACCTAGTCAATCTAAAGTACTTCAAAGATATCTGTCCCCTCAACTCCCTTTAACTTTCCAAATTCACTTCCTTTTCTTGTTCAGTCTTTTCCAGCGGCATTGCCCCATCGCTGCCTCTCAGACTTGTGGCTTACACTTGATTGCTTTTCCCTCTGCTTTGAGTGCATGAATTCATTAATAAATGCACAGTCTTTTCTCTCTTCAATCCACCTTGAGACAGCTAATAGGTATAGGATAAACCCATGGAAGGATACTCCAGCCAGAAGGATACTCCAGCTGAAGGATACTCCAGCCAGAATGTTGCTTGTCATCTGATGAATGCCTGTCCTGTTTAGCTGCCCTTGGGTCTTCATAGATAAGTAGCCATTAATCCTGAAAGATAAGAATACCAATCAACTAAAGGAAGTATCAAAAACGATCAGTGCCAACATTATAATTGGCCTTCCTCATACAGCAATTTCAAGTGAGACAGTCTTGAATTCATGTGCCCAGCTTCTTATCTTCCCATTCTGCCCTCTCCTCCTACCCTCCCATCCTCTAACATGTGAACAGTCTCTTGACATACCTACAGTCTTGAAGAATTTTCAAGTGGACACTGATGTGAGTCCAAACATTTTGGTAATGTTTCTTGAGTCCTCTAGGCTCTGACATCAGAAGTCACTGTCATGACTGTGTGTAGCTAAGGACGCTCCTAAGTAGGAAAAAAGAGTCAATAGGAAATTTTAAAACAAATTAGTTCACATCCACAATTTTATTGTTTCTATCTTGGTTAAAATGCAGGATCCTACATGGTGCTCTTGAGAGCAGGGGTCAACAAACTTTTTATCTGGAGGTCCAGATGGTAAGCACTTTAGGCTTTGCTGGCCACATATGGTGCTTGTCACATATTCTTTGTTTTTCTTACACCATTTTAAAAAAGTAAAAACTATTCTTAGCTCGTGGGCTGTATTAAAACAGGCCAAGGCTATAGTGTGCAAATCTCCCTGCCTGATACCATCAGTAGGAACATAATGTCACTTTTTAAAATATCTTAATTTTTTTTACATACACTGACATGTTTATGTACTTTATATTAATGTAAAATTTGATCAAATACATTCTTATTTTTAATATACTAATTTTTCTCCTTCACTGATACTTTGGGGAAATCCCTCCCAGTCTAAGATTATAATTCTTTTATTCATTTTTTGTCGTAGATACATAATCTAATATGTGAAGGTAATGTGCATCATTATGCATTTCCCAGTTGGGCATTAGCTTATTTCTTTTTTATTTTTTAGATTAATACAGACAGTACAGCAGTAAAAATCCCAATCCAAATGTTCTTGGGTCCTGGTGATTTTATTTCTATGGAATAAATTACCTGGTGACTCAGAGACTAAAATGACACTTTACTGAGCTTTAAATTTGGAGTTGTAACCAAAATAAACAGTTATATTCCCCATTGGCTTTCCTGTAACCTATGGGAGCTGATTTGATTTACTTGGGTGAAGAAACATTTTTAAATTGAGGAGTCTTATAACCCACCCTCTTGGCAGGTCCCCCCTAGAAGAAATAGCTCCATCTGCATTTACTCTAGGAAAGAGAAAGATGTCTACAGATAATAGCTTCTAAACTATCCTTTCTTTGCAAGATTTTCCAAGTTGCAGCCCATCCATGTCTTCAAAGTCATCATCCACATCCCTGCTTCCTAGAGTCCCTTTTCCTATCCCAGGCAAAGAAGATTCGGGATGAGAGAAGCGAGAACAATGAGGAGTGACACCCTTCATTCTCTCCATCCCCTGTTCAAAAATAGGCTATGTTATTTCTTTACCTCTATTCCCTACAAGTTATCGGTTAAATAAACAACTGATGATGTAGATTGTAGACAGTTTCAAACCTTTGTTCTCAATGAGGTCTAGTGTATAATTTTCAATGGGTGAACACTGCGACCTGAGAAATGAGGAATTTACACTGTCATGGTTCATATATCATGAGGGAGAGAAAGAATATATTTCAAGCGGTAATTTCTTCCTTATATTTTGAATCTACAGTCCATGTAGGCATGAAATCAGGAGGTGCAAGCCTACCTATTGATATTTTTCCAAGATTTCACATTTGAACTTTTTATTTGAGCCCTGTAATTGTTTGATTAAGGACTTTATCTCTTCTTTAACTATTCAGACCAGTGGTTTTCATAAGTTTTTGGCCGCGACCCTCAATATGTAATGTAACTGAGGACAGACCTATGTATATGTGTCTGACAGCCAGAACAATTCGTAGGCCCTGCCTATGGGTCTTTTAGATCTCATACTTGCATTTCATCTACAAGAGATTCTTGTGACCTTTGCTTTTCTCAGCAGCATCACCCTGAGTGTAGCTCTACCTCTCCTACAGCCTTTCAACTTTCCAGCAAAATTGCCACCAACACTAGTTCCTTTCTCACTAAAAATATGGTGTACACACCTTTCTAGTTCTGTAAGAATGACTCAAACTGGGATTTATTCATCAATGTTTATTGAACAACTACTATTCAGGAGGCATTGTTGTAGGCAGTGAGAGTAACGCAGTGCACAAAACACAGTGCTTGTCCTTGTGGATAATACATTCCAGTGTGGAGAGATATACAAACACAAAGAAAATAAGGAAGAATTATGTTTGAGGATAATATTCACAAAAATATCCCACTTGACTGCTTTCTTTTCTGGATACTATAGAGACTTGATGTGCTGTCAAGCGTTAGAAGAGTGTACTTGTTTATTAATTTAACCTTGTTTAACCAGATGTCCTCAGGGAGGATACTTCTCACCAGGATACGAAGATAGGCTGTCTGCTTATAATGTGAGCTTTAATAACTAGGTGACAAGCCATTTCTACCCAAATACGCCCGTCTTCAACTCTTTTGGTATCTCAGATTCCTTAAACATTCATTTTCCAGTAAAATGACACAAGCCAAGGTCAGTATTCATTGTGTCTTGTTCTTGGCTGATGAGTGCCTCAAAGGACACCTACAGGTGCCAAGATTTTTTTCTGATGTCTTTTGAGTTGAATTCTGTCATAGTGTTTCACATTATAACTTGTACTGTGGCCCTTTGTAATTGTGAAATATCTTTTGAAAGGCATTAAAACTGATAATGGCTTACAGTGACTTGGAAGAGCTTATTCGTGTGAGGATAAATAGCTCATGCCTCAAGCATAGGTTAAAAGTCTGTGTTTACCTTCATCCAGCTTTTAACACACAGTCTCCTTACAAACAAATAATATAACCATGTCCATGTGCCAGAGAAAAAAAGAAAAAGTTATTATCAGGACAAAAAGCATGTGTCCACTTGCAACTATGTTCTTTCCAATTTGAGAATATTCCTTTCTCTTTTCTTCTTCAGATCTCCAGGCAGCCCATGCTAAACCCATGATACATATTTATGGTTTATCTAGGCGTTTTGAGCAGGGCCATCATGTTTAATGTCCAGGTTGTGTTGCAAAGCCCTGATTCTGAGGCACACAGATAGCCCGAATTATGTGGATCCTATTTATATACAGGTTGAGTATTCCTTATCTGAAATGCTTGGGACCAAAAGTTTAGAATATTTGCATTATGTTTACCAACTGAGCAATCCTAATCTGAAATATGAAATGCTCCAATGAGCATTTCCTTTGAGCATCGTGTTGAGCACTCTAAAAAAGTTTCAGATTTTGGAACGTTTCAGTTTTCAGATTTTAGATTAGGGATACTCAACCTGTACCTGGTATAGCCAAAGAAGAGGCATTTTCTAAGAATTCTTAGAAGCCATGGTATGAGTTTTCCTCTGATTCATTTTATGATGTAAGTGTAAGATCTTGAAATCTCTGAATAAAGCACTGACTTGTGCGTATGTCTGAATTCTTTTATCGTTATAGGAAACAAGAATCAACAAAAGATGGAGAGTATTCAAGAAGTGGGATTAAGCTACCTATCCCCCAAAGAGCTTTCCTCCTGGCAACAAGATGCCGATGGGTTAATCAGGTGTCAAGATTCCATGAAAAATTTTCCAGGGAAGAATTCACAGTTGCAAGAACAAGGCGATTCTCTCTGCCAGCTTTGGGCAGGAATACCAATTCATATTTCTGAAGATGAGAACTATACATTGACTCATATAGGAGATGGTTCCAATTATATAAAAAGTCAAGAGTTTCCTTCTTGGAGGGCCCAGCATTCTTGGAGGAAAATGTATCTGACAACGTCACATAATTATCAGTGTAGATGTCAGCAAATTTCCATGAAAAATAATTTCTATAAGTGTGGCAGCATCAGTTGGATCTCACATCACAATGATAATCTAGAAGTACACAGAAAAGAAAAAAACTACAGCTGCCAGGACTGTGGAGAAGATATCATGAAGGTATCCTTACTTAATCAGGACTCAATTCAAGCAGGGCGGAATCCCTTCCCACGTACTGAGTATAGAAAAGCCTTCAGTAGTGACTCTAGCTCTGAAGTTCATCGGCAGTTCCACTTGGAAGGGAAGCCCTATACCTACAGTCCATGTGGAAAGGTCTGTAGGAATAGTTCAGTTCTTCATGTTCATCAGAATATTCAGAGAGAAGAAGACGGTGTCGAGAGCTCACATTTCCAATCCCATCAGAGGGAGCACACAGAGGAGAAACCATGTAAATGTGGTGAATATGGTGAGAACTTGAATCAGTATTCCTCCCTTAACACCTACGAACTTATCCACTCAGGGGAGGCGTCCTATAGGTGCAACATTTATGAGAAAGCCTTCAGTCACAGCTTAGCCCTTAATAGTATTTTTAGGGTTCAAACTAGGGAGGAGCCCCGTGAATATGAGGAGAATGGGAATGTCTTTAATGAGAGTTCATGTCTTCAAGTCCATCAGAAAATCCACACTGAAGAGAAACTATACAGAGGTATAGAATATGGAAAGGGTTTCATTTGTAGTTCAAATCTTAACATTCAGCGTAGAGTTCACATGAAAGAGAATCCCTATAATTCTGAGGAATGCGATAATGGCTTCAATCTGGCCTCACACTTTCAAGACCTTCAGATAGTCCACAGTAGGGAACAGCCATATAAACATTATATATGCAGTAACAGCTTCAGTCGAAATTTGTATCTTCAAGGCCATCAGAAGATTCACATTGGAGAAAAAACTTACAAGGGGTGTGAGAATGTCTTCAACTGGAGTTCAAAGCATAAAGATCACCAGGGAGTTCACACTGGACAGAAGCCATACAAATGCAATGCATGTGGCAAAAGCTTCAGTCATAGATCAGTTCTTAATGTTCATCAGAGAGTCCACACAGGAGAGAAACCTTATAAGTGTGAGGAGTGCAATAAGGGATTCAGTCGGAGTTCATACCTTCAAGCCCATCAGAGAGTCCACACTGGAGAAAAGCCATACAAATGTGAGGAATGTGGGAAGGGCTTCAGTCGGAATTCCTATCTTCAAGGCCATCAGAGAGTTCACACTGGAGAGAAGCCATACAAGTGTGAGGAATGTGGTAAGGGCTTCAGTCGGAGCTCACACCTTCAAGGCCATCAGAGAGTCCACACTGGAGAAAAACCATTCAAATGTGAGGAGTGTGGGAAGGGCTTCAGTTGGAGCTTTAATCTTCAAATTCATCAGAGAGTTCACACAGGAGAAAAACCCTATAAGTGTGGAGAATGTGGTAAAGGCTTCAGTAAGGCCTCAACTCTTTTGGCCCATCAGAGAGTCCACACGGGAGAGAAGCCTTACCAGTGTCATGAGTGTGGCAAGAGCTTCAGTCAGAGATCATACCTTCAAAGTCATCAGAGTGTCCACTCTGGGGAGAGACCATATATATGTGAAGTATGTGGGAAGGGCTTCAGTCAGAGAGCATATCTTCAAGGTCATCAGAGAGTCCACACTAGAGTGAAACCTTATAAATGTGAGATGTGTGGGAAGGGCTTTAGTCAGAGTTCACGCCTTGAAGCACATCAGAGGGTCCACACAGGAGGGAAACCATACAAATGTGAGGTATGCACAAAGGGCTTCAGTGAGAGTTCACGCCTCCAAGCACATCAGAGAGTCCACGCCGAAGGGAGACCCTATAAATGTGAACAGTGTGGTAAAGGTTTCAGTGGGTATTCAAGTCTCCAAGCCCACCACAGAGTCCACACTGGGGAGAAACCATACAAATGTGAGGTGTGTGGAAAGGGCTTCAGTCAGAGATCAAACCTTCAAGCTCACCAGAGAGTCCACACGGGAGAGAAACCATATAAATGCGATGCATGTGGTAAGGGTTTTCGTTGGAGCTCAGGTCTTCTAATTCATCAAAGAGTCCACAGTGGTGAGAAATTCTATAAGAGTGAAGTGTACAGTAAGGATTATCCTTCAGCAGAGAATCTACACAGAAATGAAGATTCTGTTTTGTTTTGAAGTCCTCAAATGGGAGCTGAAATTTTCCAGTCACTAGAGTTCTTTTAATAGCAAAAGAATCTTTTTCAAATGAAACTGTAATGTTTCTGCCCAACTTCAACATTCATGATGGTCAGGAGACCACACAGCAGAGACATCTAATGAGATGGGCTCCATAAGGGATTTTTTTTTCAGAACTTCAACATCAGTCATTGCACAGGAGCTCTGGTTTCATAAACTTACTACAAAAGACTTACTGCAGACTTACTATTAGTAAGTCTGGTTTTGTAGACTTACTACTAGTAAGCTTGGTTTTGTAGACTTACTACAAAAAACTTATTACAGACTTACTACTAGTAAGTCTGGTTTTGTAGACTTACTACAAAAGACTACAGACTTACTACTAGTAAGTAGACTTACTAGTCTACAAAACCATGACATTTCATAGCTCATTGTAGGTGCTCAGTACTTTTTGCTAAATGAGAAAAAGTATGTAAATGTTTGAAAATTTTATTAAGCTCATTTCAAGGAAATTCATTTAAAATGTATTCGGAGGAGGAATCCTGCAAGTAATCTTAATAAAATCATTTCAGGCAAATACATATTACTTGAAATGTAGAACATCCAGCAATATTGCAATCTGAAATAACATGAATTTGGTTGTAACCCTCTGTTGGAATTGATTCCTATTCTTTGTACCATCCTGAGCAGGGCTGTGTTGAATTTCTTAACATTTGGTCTCTGTACAGTATACCATCAGTCAAAGTTTAGCTTTGTGTGCATTTATATGTACACATGTGTGCACTTTAAATGACAATACAAACTGATAATGTTTCTGGTTAACTTTGCAAAAATGGAGCACTGTATTTTACATAATTGAATTTCTATTCCTGCCGCGCGTATTAAGACAGAGTTTTACTGTACTAATTGGAAAGTGTCAGAAATGGTTACTGATGGCAAATACTTTTTAATAAATGTCAAAGAGTTACAATACTTGGTTTTTTACTCTCCATATGTCTGTCAAAGTGCATTTGATCTGACTGATTTCTAAGTGCTGTAGCCTTTGCCAAATCCAAATCTCCTTAGGCAGAGTCTGTGATAAATTTGAAGGACTTTAATTTTGTCCCGTTCTCCAACCCTATACTTCTACTCACACACAAAAGGGAAAAATCTTGAATTTTTCAAAGCATTTTATCAAATATATTGACTGTTAAGATAGGATGGCCATTTACTTGCTAGGGTCTATCTTCAAGAGCAATGTGTTTTGTTGGTGGGAGTGAAAAATACATGCTTGTCATCAAACATATATTTAAAAAGTCAAGTTCTATATATACTGCAAAATGTAAAATGTGTATCTGACAATTATAGAATTTATGATTAAGTAATTTTAACAGTGAGGATCATACAATAGTAATTTTTTAAACTGGAAATAAATGCCCATCAATAGGAATTTGGCTGTTTCTGTATGTTCCTATATTATGGAGCTACAGAAAGTATGGAATAGATCTAAAATGACAAGAAAGGATCATGCATATTGTTTAGTGAAAATGTGGGTTGTACCTTTATAATATCCAGTTAATTTAAGTCTGTATACATATATGTTCAAACACATGCTTATAGATAATGTGTGGAAGGTTATTTATGTATGCAGTGGTAGGTTTTTCTGTTTGTTTTTGTACTTGGTTTAAAAATATTGGCTGGGTGCAGTGGCTCACACCTGTAATCCTAGCACTCTGGAAGGCCGAGGTGGGAAGACTGCTTGAGCTCAGGAGTTCAAGACCAGCCTGAGCAAGAGTGAGACCCCATCTCTACTAAAAATAGAAAAAAATTAGCCAGGCAACTAAAAAATAGAAAAAATTAGCTGGACGTGGTGGCGTGTGCCTGTAGTCCCAGCTACCTGAGAGGCTGAGGCAGGAGGATCCCTGGAGCCCAGGAGTTTGAGGTTGCTGTGAGCTAGGCTAATGCCATGGCACTCTAGGCTGGGCAAAAAGTGAGACTGGCTCAAAAAGAAAAAAAAAGAAAAATATTTATAAAGAACATTTACTAATTTTACCAAAGAAATGACCAACTCTTGAGATATTATCCCTTATACTTAAGAATTCATTATGTGATTGCTCTATTTCATTACATGGCATTATGGCAAAAATTAAACCTAAAGTTAATTTTTAAAATTTTCTGGATTTTTGAGGATACAGATAAATTAGGTTTCACAACATTATCTCTCTGTGAAATTTCATTAGGTCTCAAAGTCCAATAGCCTAGGATGTGCTAGTGGAATCTAGTATAGAAATTGATACATCACATTTTTTTTCTGACAGATTTTCCTGTGCTGGATGAATAGGATGCCCAAAGTACTGGCTTAACCTGGCTTCCAAGGTCCTGGTTCAAGTTGCACGGTATCATCAGAAATCCAGGGTCTCTCATGCATTTCTTTGGCGTTATCACTTACACGGGGAGATCATGAGAGCTCATGGTGGTTTTATCAATTATGATGCTTTTAGTTACAGAAAATTCAGGATTGTTTAAACCAAAATTTTTTTTAGTTCATATAAATGATAAGATACAGGTAGGGTAAGACTTGGGTCTGGGTGAGACAGAGGACCTTTATATTGCTTTTCTTTAATTTTCTTACCTCTGTCTTTTTATGTGAACTTTAGTCTTCAGCTTGTTCACAATATGGCAGTATCACTTGCTTTTTAGCACGTTCACAGCCGAGGGAAGAAAGCCTCTGTCTCAGTTTAGTATGTATACTTCTGGCTCCCCAAAATGCACAGGATCTCTGGCCCTCCAATCTCCACTCAAGACTGAAACTAACCAAGAAAACAGAGGAAATCCCTGGATCCTACAAACAGGCTTGTCTACTCCTAGTGACAAGCAATAGCAGGCTACCCTGGGTAAAGGAAAGAACGTGGGCAGATAACCCTGCAGCACGGGTGCACATCTGTGACCAAAAGCTAAGGATTGAACAGGACATTGAGAAAAATCCTCTAGTACTCCAGCTTGCACTCTAAGCACAAGGTAACACTAGAGAAATCTGAAGCCAGTGCCACCCTTAAGATAAATATTGCAACAACAAAACTCAATTCCTGACTAGATCAATTCAATTCTCCACCCTAACATCCTAGCTGAACAGATATGTCCAATTCCAGGAGAAAAATACTATTTACTTCAGTCTCTGCTATTCTATATACGTTATTAATATCTGACATTTAATTTTTTAAAAATACAAGATTAACCGTCTGCCAAGAGACAGCACACCAATTAATAAAGTCACACTTAAAGATGACCATATTTTGGAATTACCAGACAGGAAATTTTACATAACTGATTGATGTGCTAAAGGCTCCACTGAAAAGGGGCGGACAACATGCATGAACAGATGGAGGACTTCAGTGGAATTTAGCAGTCAAATGGGAAATGCTAGAAAAGAAAATTTATCATAATGCTTTAGCTTTTATCAGAATGCTTTTGAAGAATGAATTGGCTCAACACAGCTGAGAAAAGTGTCAGAGAAGTTGAATTGAGTTTATATTGAAGACAATATAAATTACCCAAACTAAAACACAGAAAAGGTGTGAAGAAAATCTACAATTGGACAACGTTATAGGGTCTCATATTTGCATAATTGGAAGTCCGAGGTGGGGGAGGAGAGA
Organism: Avahi laniger; assembly: GCA_963575035.1. Taxonomy (NCBI): domain Eukaryota; kingdom Metazoa; phylum Chordata; class Mammalia; order Primates; family Indriidae; genus Avahi; species Avahi laniger. Next base: position 4,662 of record CAUYSK010032675.1, on the reverse strand, counting down.
GCAAATGGGAAGAAAAGATATTTAAAGAGATAATGGCTGAAAATTTTCCAAACATAATAAAAGATTTCACCCAGATCCAAGAACTTGAGAATACCAAAGCAGGATTTAAAAAAAAAAGAAAAACTAGGCACATCATTGACAAACAGCTCAAAATGGACAATGCAAAGAAAATATTAGTGGCAGACAGAGAAAAAGAATACCTTACAAACAAGAATCAGAGATGAGAAAAAACAGCAGACTTCTTATCAGAAACCATTCAGGCCAGAAAACAATGGAGTAACATCTTTAACATTTTGAAACAAAAAATACTGTTAATCAAAAATTGTAAGCCCAATGGGAAAAAAATCAGTGTGCAAAATAAAGACTTCTTCAAGTGAACAGAAGCTAATAGAATTCACTACTAGCAGACCTGCACTGTAAGAAATATTAAAGGACTTCATACAGATAGGAAGAATAGCATACCAAAAATAGATTTGAATATACCAAAACAAAGAACTGTGAAAATCATTAAAATGGGTGTAAATATAAAATTTTCATTTCACTCACTCTATTAATAAAATACAATTCACTAAGACAAAAATAGGATTGAGGTTTTATGAGTTTATAGCATATATAAAAGTAAGGTGTTTTGTAACAATACCACAAAACAGGGCAGACAGAAATTGGAAATATAGTGTTGTATTCTATGCATGAATTGGCATAATATTACCTGAAGATAGACTGTGAAAAATTATATGTATATATTTTAAGCCCTAGAGAAACCATTTAAAAAGTTTTTAAAGTGCTACATCTCATAAACCAGTAGAGGAGATAAAATGGAATCAGAGGACTTCCAGTTCCAAAATGGCAGCATAGAAGCAAACGGACTTCACTACCCACCCCCAACAAAAAAAAAATTATGTAAACAGCACCAAGATTATCACCAGCAATATCTGACTGAGAACTCAAAAATAAAGTGGACACAGTTCCCAGGACCACAGAGAAGTAAAAAAGCTCCAAGAGAATTGGACTTCCATATCTGCAATGCTCCCTCCTCCCCTCTAGTGCCTACAGAAAATGCACCCCCCCAACACACACACTCATGGTCTCTACACTGGAAAAAGTGAGATCGAGGTGGAAGGAAGCTCAGCAATCTCCCAGATGACACAGAAAGGTAATTCAGAAATTTATCAGAAATTTAGCAAAGGGAGTAAAATAATAAAATCAAACAGAAATCTTAGAACTGCAAAATACATTTGCTGAACTGAAAATTTCATTAGAGGCACTCAGTAGCAGAATGGTTCAAGCAGAGGAAGAAATCAATGAGCTTGAAGACAGGCTATTTGAAAATATGCAACCAGAGGAGAAAATAAATAAATAAAAAGTAATAAAGATTGCCTACAAGATCTAGAAAATTACCTCAAAAGACCAAACCTAATCATGCACTTCAAGTAACTAGAAAAGCAAGAACAAACCAAACTCCAAATTAATAGAAGGAAAGAAATAATAAAGATCAGAGCAGAAATAAATGAAATTGAGACTAGAAAAATAATACAGAAGATCAATGAAATGAAAAGTTGGTTTTTTTGAAAAGATAGAATTCACAAATATTTGGCTGCATTAAGAAAAAAAGAGAAGACCCAAACAAATAACATCAATTTTAAAAAGAAACATAACTGAGACCACAAAAATACAAAGAATCATTAAAGACTATTACGAATGATGATAAGCCAACAAACTGGAAAACGCAAAAGAAATGGGTAAGTTCCTGGACATAGGTTGGGAGTTCCAGACCAGCCTGGGCAACACAGGGAGAACCTGTGTCTACAAAAAATTTGAAAATTAGCCAGGTGTGGTGGCACCTGTCTGTAGTCCTAGCTACTGATAGGCTGAGGCCGGAGGATCACTTGAGCCCAGCTGTTTGAGGTTGCAGTGAGCTATGATCACGCCACTGCACCCCAGCCTGGGTGACAGTGAGACCTTAATAAATAAGTGAAGTTCAAGGTATTTCTCTGGCCTAATCAATGTTTGTATCACCTTTTTTGTAGGTTCTTAGCATATTGGGATGAATAGCTAATTGCCCAAAACACAATCAAAAGTGGAATGCCTTGTGGAATAAAGGAGGCAAACACTTTACTTCCTTCTCTCCTCGCCTCTCCACCCCCAGACATACACACAGCTTGAACACTAACGACGGAAACTTCTTCCTTCTCTCACAATTCAGTTTCTATACCAACGTGACTGTTCAGCTGTCTTCATTAACATGTCTTTATTGCAGGATACTCCTGCCCAAGCAAACCGCTTGATTGTTCATTATAGGAACTTCCACAAAGGCCCATCGACTATTCAATCTCTTCCAACAAAGTATCAACAGATTGTACCTTAAGATTCCTTGCCTCAAAACCCCTTGCTATTTCCAACAATCCTGGACCGTAGTATCACGATCATTTACGAAATCCTAATCAGGCCTCCTGCGTTGAAAGATTCGTTCGCCTTAAACCTAACTTCCGGTTTTCAATAAATTCCGACCTTGCCTTGACACTTTGTCAAGGTGCAAAGCTCTGTCGAGGTGGTGTTCTCTCTTACAGCGTTATAAACTCTTTTGTCTTATCAACAGGTTGAATTGGTGGTATTTGGGGAGCTGGCATTGCAGACAAGTTTGAGATTCATTGTTCCTTAACGTTCGGTGTCCCTCCCAGCTCAGCCTAAGTCACTTTTAGGTTTCCCATTTTTAGCCTACCCTTTGCTTCCCCTAAAAATTTTGGTTTTTAACTTATTTTCATAACGCAAGCTTCGCTTTTCTCTTTTAAACGGCCACGCTTTTTTAAATTTGCGATTACTTTCTCATGAGCTTCTAAAAATGAATAAAACAGAAAGGAATCTGACTGTAACAGCGCCAGATAACTGACTCACACCGAACCCGCGCTAGTCACAACAAAAGCCCCCTCAGCTGGTGGGAAACGCTATCCTTCGAGCATTCTGGGAAATGTAGTCCAGGAGGCGCGACGCCGCTGAGGCGCTTCCGGTTGGGGAGTCTGGGAAGTGGAGTTTAGTAACTGCGTGCAGTCGGAGGCACTTCCGCTCCAGGAAGGCGAGGTCGGAGCCGAGATTGCTCCCGGGGCGGTGAGTCAGCCCCGGGTCCCCAGGACCTCTGCGAGCCTCTGGGCCTGGGCGTGGGGCCAGCGGTGACCTGGTCCTTGGCTTGGGTAAGAGAAGCCGCGGCCAGCGATGGAGGGCGGGGTTGGGAGGCGGCGGGCGTTTGCGTCCCCTCGGCGGAACCTGCCGCGTTGGGGGCGGGCTCGCGTCGTGCTTAGAGTTTGAGGGTCTCCCGCGCTCTCCGCTGCCCCAACCCTCCTCCCGGGCACACCAGCCGGCCCTGTTTCCTCCTCGCTGTGAAATATTGGGCAAATTACTTAATCTCTCCTTGTCTTCGTTTCCTCATGGCTGTAAAGTGTTAGTGCGTTCCCAATGATGCTCTTATGAGAATTAAATGAGGTTTTTAGGAAAATGTATATATAGCTGAAAAACAGTAACTGGGGCATAGTAAAATGTTGGATGCTTCCGTTAATTCTGTGGTAGTGCTGAAAGAGGCACCTGTTGTTTGGAAGCTCCTCTGAGCTCAGGATGGGGTCGGAGCTCCAGCTGCAGAGCCACTGCCTCTGCTCTGGTATTTGCCTGATGGGGGGCTGTACCTGGAGTCCTGGACTTTTCCAGCCTAGAAAATAAGTAGAAATGCCAGCATTTGAAGCCAGGCATTTTGGCTGCACTCCATTACCCTGTCTACCTCTCACTTCCACCGATAGACAGGCTTGGAAGGAATACTCAGGGAGCTACGAGAAGCATTTGGGTTAGCACTGTTATATGGATTGTTCAGGAACAAAGCAGTTGGCCCAGTGGTAGCTGGAATGCAGCTCCTGTTCTCACTAACCTGTTGCAGCTGTGTCCGCCTAGAGAAGGGAACACCTCTTTCTGTTCACATGAAGTACCATGTGGACGCATGTCATTCTTAGCCTGTCTCATGATGTCTTTCCCTTCCCCAGTTTCGCCTTCTCGGAACTCTGCCTTTTCCCAGAAGGAAGAGGAGAAAAATGACCAAGTTCCAGGTAATTTTGGTTTGCCATTCTGTTCCTTAAAATGACATCTCATTTCACAAAGACTGGACACGTTTTTCTCTTGATTGCCAAGGGTAAAAGGGAAACAAATGCACCTGAGAGATTGTTATATGCCAGGTTCTTGCCTTTTACTTTCAAATAACAATATTTAAAATATCAGGTCTTGTAAAAATGGAAAACAATTCCCACATTATAAACATGCTTACAAATCATTTTTCCACATTGCTTTTCATTTGTATTCACAGGTATACATTCGTAATCATACTTTAGGTACAATTTTGAATTTTTAAAATTTAATTTTATATCACCTACATTTTAAATGGTTATGTCATTTCCTGTAGTTTACCTTATTTTATTTTCATATTTATGTGGTCTATGAATTTTGCCATTTTAAAGGCTTTGGCAACGACTGTGTTCTTACATAAATCTTTTCTTCCCAAATAGGGATTCTGAGGATTCTGCCTTTTTTTTTTTTTTTTTTTTTTTTTTTTTTTTTTTTTTGTGATAGTGGCACTTTTTTACCCGGGCTAGTGGGTGTGGGGGGGCGGTAGCCTAGCGCACAGAAAACAAA